>JAKWBI020001109.1:0-10700 GCA_022664585.2 Zalerion maritima | reverse complement strand
GGGGTTATACGGGTCCGCGGCGGGGAGGTTTATTATAAAATCCACGGATATTTTGCTTTAAAAACGGTCCGCCATTAGGAGTGGTTTTAATAAACCCTTTTTTTGGTTTTTCCATACGGTGGTCCTGCCGTATATATTATAATTACGCATAAAACGGTATATTATACGGGTTATGCCCGGCCAAAAATAATTACGAAATAATATTATTATTATCCCGTTGCGTTTTGGGTGGCCGGTAATTATAAAATTATAAGCCCGCTAAATAAGGGCGGTTTATAATTACTCTTATACTAATATTTAGCGCCGGTCCTTAAAGCACAGGTATTCCTTAAATCCGAGGGAATATTTTATAATAAAAATCTTTATTTTTATAGTCGGAGAAAACGCTCGTTCCCCTTTTTCGATTATTTTTTATATAATTTTATACTGATTATTATATTATACTATTACGGATTATAATTCCTAAAGCTCGGCGTTTTCGAATGGCGGGCTCGGGAGGGCCCCTATATTATATATAACCGCCGGCAGCTAATTATTTTAAACCAATTAAAAATTACGGCCGGTAAGGCGCTTATTTCCCTTTCCCTTTGGTATATTTTAATCCCGCCGCGATAATACGTCGGGCGTTAAGGATAACCGGCCGGGGCGGAATTTTAATTAAAAACGGTACCGATATATTTGCTTTTACCAACGGACCTGGCGTTTTAATAAGCGCCTTTTAATTATAAAATACCGTAAATTATTATAATTTAAACGTACCCGGAATACGCCGGCCATATTACGAAATTTTATATCCTATATTTTTATACTTTTTATTATAACCAGGAGTTTTTTATTATAAATATTATAATTATAATCGGCGGGTATTAATTATTAGGAAAAAAAGGCCACGGGGTGTAATATTCCCGCTTTTTTCCGTTAAAAAAGGCAGAAGCTTATTGCCCATCCCAAATTATTAATTTTTAAAACCGTTTCCGCCGCCGGATCGAATTACGCCAATACCGGGAGGGCTAAAAACGCCCTTTTTAATTGCTAAAACGCTTTGGATTCGATAAGGCCCCAATAAAACCCTTTTCCCTTTTTAAAAAGGGCGGAAAGCGGAAGTTTTAAATTAAAAAACTGGTCGATAAATTCCCTATAAAAATTAGCGAAGCCTAAAAAACCGCGGACCCTTTTTACGATTATGGGCTTCTCCCATTCGCGTATGGCCCGTAATTTCTCCGGGTCGGCGTATATTCCTTTTTTTATTATTATAATAAACCCAAGGTATAATATTTCTTTTATTATAAAAACGCATTTGGCTAGATTTAATCGGAGGCTTATATTACGGAGTTTTTTTATAATTTAGCGGACCTTTAATATATGGTTTCGCTTTATACCGTTTAAATAAACCAATATATTATTTATATATACCGTATAAAATACGTCGAAAAACTCGCGTAATATATTATTAATATATTATTAGAATAATATTCCCGCACCGTTAAGGCCGAATAGGATTACCGTTTATTTATATAGGCCAAAATAAATTCTAAATATTATTTTTTATTCGTTCCCGTGGTAAATACGCAGTTTATGGTAGGCGGTTTTAACGTTTACCTTAATAAACCACCGCGCCTTAGCCAGGGTTTATAATGTTTTATAAATAAGCGGTAAGGGGTAGCGGTTTTGGCGTATAACCGCGTTTAACCCCTTATAATTATAATAAAAATATAACCCGCCCCCCGGCTTTTTAATAAAAAATACCGGGGCGCGTGCGGAAAAATTACTGGCCCTTATATAGCCCTTATTAAATAATTCCGTTAAGGTTTTTTATAAAACCAATAATTCCTCCCTTAATATACCGTAAATCGGACCCTATAATATTTACGGGTCCTTTTTTTCGGTATTTTTTACCAACTTTATTATATGGTTTGCGGAACCGCGGTGGGGTAATAATACTTATCCTTTATTAGGTTCGAAAATATTTTCCAGCCCTTTTAACTTATCGGGTGGCCGGAATAGCTTAATTATTAATACTTTTAATTATTCGTTAATATTATATAAAAATATTATAAATAATATTAAATCGCTTATTTTTATTTTATATATTATAATATATAAGGAGGTAATACTAATTAACCGTATATTTATTAAAACGGCGCCCCTCGATCCCTTTTCCCTTACGGAAAGGTTTACCCTACCAATATAAATCCGCTTTTTTACCGCTTTATATATAACCGCTTCTTTTTCGCATTATAATTTATTTAATATTATTAGGTATAAAAAATTCGGGACGGGATAATAAAAATAACGCTAAAAATACCCGTTAATATTAATCTTTATATATACCGCCTTTATTATTATAACTTTTTATTATACGGGTAATGCGGACGCGTATATTAATACCCTGGCGGGTACCGGAATATATAAAAGGCGGAGTTTAATAATAAGGGAATTACGAATTATATTATAATATAGGCACCCATTATCGATAAAAACGTCGGTAAAATAAATCCCATTTAATTAAACGTTTATTAAAAAGGGGGTACCGTTTATCCGTTTTATCCCTTTTATTATTTTGCTCCGTATTGGCGGCTTTTAAGCACGCATATGCCTAAAAGCTACCCTTTTAATTTATTTTCCCCCATATCCTTATTTAACGCCCCCGGGTAAGGTATTACGCCCACGGTATTAATCTAAACCTTTTTAATTAATTTAACCGGGGCTAATTTATATTTTAAAATAAAATGGTTATTGGATTTATACCGAATATATTAGCCTTTTTTACGCCGGCGCTTTATTTTAATTACGGTTACCCATTTAATACGGTATGGCTTGTCCTTTAATTTAAAACTTATGGTATTTACCCCTAATATTAGGGTATCCGGGTCCTTTTAAAAACGCGATTAATATATTATTAATACGCTACTCCCTTTTTTACCCAATACCAAGTTTAGGCGGAATATAATATCGGTAATTATATAAACCCATTTTTAATAAAAATTGGGAAAATAAACCAATATTAATATTAGGCGAAGGCGCTGGTATATTATTTTATTTAATAATATAAGTTTAATGGAATTATCCCATACGGCGCCCCTTATATTTACCAGGAATTATTTAAATCGGGAATAAAAAACTGGGAATAATTGCCTTTTCCCTTAATATAAGGAGTGGAGCCCTTAATATAAGGAGTGGAGCTTTTTCGCCGCTTATTCGTAATTATTAAAGTCCCCGAATACCGTTTTTTAAATGCGTAATTAATCGCGCGGAATTTTAATTTATCGATTTACCTTTACCGTAAAATATTATAATAAGGGTTTTTGGTTTATCCTCCAGGCAGGTATTAATATTATATTATAAAAACGCATTACCCCCGATAAGGTCCTGGTTTAGGATTAATTTGCGTTCGATTTTAACCCGAAATACCTTTTATTTTGCCTTATCGCGGTCGAACTTTATTAATTAAGGGAGCTGCCTCCGTTATGGGATTATTACGACCGGCGGGTTATAATTTACTAGGGCGGGCGGCGCTTAATACGCCGCCGAAATCCGGGTATTAAGGGCCGCGAGTATTTAAATTAAGCGTCTTTCTATATTATTTAACTCGGCGGCGGATTTGTCATTAATGGCCGCGAATACCCGGGCTATTTCCTGGTGGATAAGCAATATTACCGCCTCGGGGAGGGTTTATTATACTTATCCGCCGGCGAAAGCCTGGGTATTTTTATTTGGGTTATTATTTATAATAAAGGCTCTGCGGGGTGAGTACGGGATAAAGTATAATAAGGGATTACCTAAAAATCGAATATATATAAAGGGTTAAGATTATATTAAAAAGTAATGGTAAGTGCCATAATAATATATATATTCGATTTACGGAAAGGGGGGGGGGAAGGAAAAGAGGGAGGAGGGATATAGGGAGGGGAGAGTGGTTCCTGGGCAGCGTCTTATACGCCTCAGTCCCGCGGCTAGCCCGCTATGTACGTAGGTAGTGGTATAGGTGGGCCTATAATAGCTTCGATTTTACTCGTTTTTTATTGGGGGACTTGTTAATATTACCCTAAGGGTCTTGTCCGCGTTTTTTATCGCTTTTATGGCCTTTTTATAAATAAAAGGCCTCTTTCCTTACGCGGCCCCTATTATCCGCCTTTTCCTTTAATAATTAATCTTTAAAATCGTTTATTACGGTTAGGTATTTAAAAGTATTATCGAGAACCCTGGATTAATAAAACGGCTCGTAGGATATAATCCATAAGGGTTTAACCTAATATATAATGGCCATAAAACCGCGTAACCATATTTGGTGTTATATAATAATTAAATATTACCGTTTAATAAATTTTACTATAATATCGGTCCATTTTTAAAGCCATGTATAGAAATCTCGTAATTAATACTTTAATGGTGCGATGGTTTAAAAATATAGGTCTTTTATTATATTTTCCATACGTATTTCGTTAAGCTTAATATGCTTGCGAAGGTTAAAATATTAAATTCGTAGGGATTTATTTAGGTTATAATAGGCGTTCTGGTAAGGTATTATTATAATTTTTATAATTTATACGCGAAACTTTCGAATAAGCTTTTTTTATTCCTTATAATATAGGCGTTTATAATTATAACTCGTGGTAAGGAATTAATACGCCTTTTAATATTTTAAACTAAATTTAAGCAAATTAAAAGCTGGTTTAATATAATTGTTTATTAAAATGTGTATAGGCGTATTATTTTATAAATTAAAAAGACCAGTTAACGCTTTAATAAGTACCACTGGGTCTCCCATAATAGTTTAAATAAACCTTTATAAATTCCCCTATGGGAAATTATTTTAATTAGGTATACGGGGGCTATTAAAAAGTGGTTTGCCCTGCGTGGAAGGGTCGATATTAGATTATAGGGCGGAATTAATGGCCCTGGTGCGGAACTGCTTATCCCAGGTCTCCCACTTAAAGGGAGTGTTTAAAATAATATCGCTTATCTTGGTAATAAAGGGATAACTTAGCGGAGTTATATAATCGATATTAAGGAAGGTATATTATAACTCGGCGGAATTAATTAAACTTTTAATTATTAGATATAAGAGGTTAAACTAGGTTATTTGTAAAGGTGGCATAATAAGATTAACTGGTGATTATATAAGTGTTATTATAATGTACTGGAAGGGCGTATGGGGAAGCTATTTATAGCGTTATTATTACCCCTATTACGCCGTATATATTTATAAGTTATATACATAAATGTACCTATTACGTATAAGATACGCGATAACGTATCTTACGCCATAACGTATTAGATACGCGATAGCGTATTTAGTACGCATTGGCGCCGTAGATACGCAATGGCGCAGTCGATACGCAGTAGTGGCGTATCGAACACGCAGTGGCGTATCTAACATATACCTTCCTTAAAATCGATCGTATAATTCCGTTAAATTACCCCCTTATTGTTAATATAAGCGATATTATTTTAAACACTCCCCTTAAGTGGGAGACCTGGGATAAGTAATTCCGTACCAGGGCTATCGATTCCTCGCTATAATCCAATATCGATCCTACTATACAGGGTAAACCACTTTTTAATAACCCCCGTAGGCCTAATTATAGTAATTTCCCATAAGGGAATTTATAAATGTTTACCCAAACCATTATAAGAAATCCAGTGGTACCTATTAAAACGTTAACTGGCCTTTTTAATTCCCAAAGTATTACGCCTATATATATATTAATAAACGATTATATTAAACCGGGTTTTAATTTTCTCGAACTTAGCCTAAAATACCAAAAGGCGTACCAATTCCTTTCCACGAATTATAACCATAAGCGCCTATATTATAAGGAATAAAAAAAGCTTATTCGAAAGCTTCGTATATGGATAATAAAAACCATAGCAGTACCGTATTAAAATACCTATTATAACCTAAATAAATCCTTACAAATTTGGTATTTTAACCTTCGCAAGCACATTAAGCTTAATAAAATATACGTAAAAAATATAATGGCAAACCTATATTCCTAAACCATCGTACCATTAAGGTATTAACCACGAAATTTTCATATATAGCTTTAAAGGTTGACCAATATTATGGTAAAATTTATTAAACGGTAATATTTAATTATTATATAATCCTAAATATGGCTACGCGGTTTTATGGCCGTTATACGCTAAATTAAACCCTCGTGGGTTATATTTTACAAGCCATTTTATTAATCCAGGCTTTTTAATAATACTTTTAAATATTTAATTATAATAAATAATTTTAAAAACTAATTATTAAAAAAAAATGGCGGATAATAAGGGCCGCGTGAGGAAAGGGGCTTTTTATTTGTAAAAAAACCACAAGAATAATAAAAAACGCCGACAAAGCCCTTAGGGCAATATCGACGAGTCCCCCGGTAAAAAACGAGCAAAATTAAAGCCAAAATTAAAATAAAGCGACCGAGCGCCTGGTAAAAATAAATTATAATATCCCTACCAGTATTATTTTTACTAACCCGAAAGGTGCCTATACCTTTACCCCGAGCGCTATTCTTAAAAATAAGAAGGCTTATTAAAGTTTTATATTAATATTCGAAACCACCAATTTAAATATAAAGAATAATTAATCACGCTATTCTCTATTAAACGTATTAAAAAGCTAAACGAAAATTAATTAATATGCCAAATGGCGGCTTATATAATGGGGGATAAAAAATAAAATACCGAGGAATATTCTCTTCGAAACTTAGCTATCCTAAACTTAAGGGCTAATCTTAATATTTTTATAAATAAATTATACTTTTATAATTATTACCGCTTTATTAACGGTAATTATTTTTAGGCAAGGGACTTTAAAGTTCTTATTTGGGAATACGGAACCGTATTTATTCGGGTATAAATCCCCGGTTCCACCTAATATATTAACCGGATATTAATATTATTAAAAATTGCGTATTGCCCCGACTTTATTTATAATATTATATCCCTTTATAATTTATGTATATAAGATTATTAATGGGATTAATGCCCTGGTAATAATTACCTTAGGTGTTTTAATAAGATACCGGTAATATAATTCCTCGATCAATATAGCCAGTTTATTTTAAAGTATATACCCCTTTTTTATTTACGCTCGGGCCTTATATAGGGTACTTTCCCTATATACTATAAGGTTTAAAAAAAGAAAATTCGTATATATTATACGCCTTGCGAAAACCATATATTTAGGAGGTATTTAAATAACACCTTCGTTAAGGTCACCCAGGTCCCGAACCATTTTAAACATTAATTAACCATTTAATTAATATTAGGATTAAAGCGCCTATTATAACGGAATATTAATAATGCGCCGTTAATAAAGCCAAGTAATAAATCAAATAATCCTAACGAGTATTAATTAAAGGGGCGGGCAAGCGTATAATACTCGATTTTTATAATTATATAAAGGGTTATAATAATAATATAAGTTTATTTCTTTTAACCGATAAGTATACAGGAATATTCTGGGATTATTACCTTAAAAATCATAGAAATAATACCTTAATATAAGTTTTAAAGAATTTTTTTAAAATATAAATAACCCAATATTAATTCCCTATTAAGGTTATTAAATTAAATAATAAGATTATTATTTAATATCCCAGGGTTAAAAAAATGGTCGGAAAAGGAAACGCCGTATTAAGACTTTTACGCCATATATTTAAGCGCAAAACGGGCTTATAAAAAGGATGGGTGGACTGGTAAAGTAAAAAACTCGAGCTATAAAAGAAAGTCTTCTTAAAAGATTTTGGCGTAAAATTATTAAAATAACCGTTTATATTTTTAACCGTATCCCTATATATAACCGCGGGTGGTAAAGTTTATTTAAAAGGTTCCACGGCAATAAGCCTTTAAATATATATTTTAGGGTTTATAAATATATTGCCTATATTATAATACCCATAATTTTTAAAAATAAAGCCCATTATTATAAATTAAATTTCAAAGCTTAAATCTGGTACCTTATAATGTACTTTTTAATTAATTAATATTATATTTAAATTGCTTTCCTTTATCGAATTATTATTACCCGAAATATTACCTTTAATAAGTTTATAATATATAATAAGAAGGCCTAATTACTGGAAAATAATCTCCGAATTTTAAATATAAATAATATTTCCTAATTAATTAATCGCATTATTATTAATTATTAAAAAATGGGAATTTAATCCGCTGTCCATAACGCCTTGAAAAAAGCCGATTGGCTGGATAACCCCGCCATAAAAAAATCATAATGGGATTATAAAAATATTACTGGAAAAGTATAAGGTAATAAATTAATAACCGTAATGGATAATTTATATAAATTTATAAAATCGCGCTTTAAATTATTCTTTACACCTCCCTAAATACCTTTAAGCTTAATACTTACCGTCTCCTTTATAATTACCAAAAGAAATTACGGAGAATAATATAATAAAAAGCTTTAATCCTGGGAATATATATTTTTAATAAATATAATCGCGTCCCCAGTTATCCTAATTGGCGGCCAAGCTATAATATTAGAAAACCGTTATCGAGCGATTAAAAAAGGAGCTTTTATATTATTATCCAAAACCTAAATTCTTAAATAAGCGGATATTTATAAAAAGGTTAAATTTAAATCATTAATTTATAAAAGTATATTAAAACCTCCTCCACGGTTTTTCCGCCATTATTGTAAGTATAATATAATAGAAAACTTTAAATAAATACAAAAGCGTTGCCTTAAATACCACGGTATAGTGGATATTTAAGACTAAATTCCAATTATAAATATCCCATATTATATATAAATATTAAATTATATATAGGTATATATTTATAAATTTATTTTTAATAAATATTTAATTAAATATAAGGCATATATTATTATTAAAAAAAACCAGGAAATAAAACATTATTTTTAAAAAACGTATACCGTTATATTAATTATATAAAATTTCCGTATAATTACCATTATAACCGTATATTATAATTTGGATATAATCCAATATAATATAATTAACGCGTTTATTTAAACCACGCTAAGGGAATTAATTTATATGCGTATAGCGCCAAGGTATAAAACCCATGGTTATATTTTTAAACTCCGAAAGGTTATATATAAATTATATAAATTACCTAAATTATAATAAAACACCTTTATTAAAAACTTTATTAAGCGAGGTTTCAAGCTTATTCCCGATACATCTTATTATATAATTAAAAATGGATTAGTAATTTTTTATTATATAAATAATTTCGTATTAAAATATTTAAAGAAAAGGAGTACCGAAGCCTTATAATTAGGCAAGGAATTTAAAAAGCATTTCCCTTATATTAAAACAAATAACCTTAAATAATTCCTAAATATTAAGGTTATCCGCGATCGTGAAAAACGGCTACTTTAACTTTTATAAACCATTTACGCTTAAAGAATTTATCGGTTGGCGGAGTTAAACGGCAAACCTATTATTCTAATAGGATTGGAATGGTTAATTCCTTATAAAAGAACTACTATTTTAACGCAAATCCGGAAATACCAGGAAAAGATTGGATTATTAATATATATTACAATTATTACGCGCCCTAATATTATATACGTAACGATATAATTGGCCAGGTCTTTAATAAATTCAGGGCCAGTAAATTTTAAAACGGCGGATCGCGTATTTAATTATCTTTTCCACAACTTTAATCAATGCTTAAAGCTTCGTGGCGCATATAATCTGGAAATATTTAATAATACCTCCTTTACTAATAATCTTCCAAACCGTAAAAATACCCAGGCGTATACTATTTACTTATTCGGAGGCCTAATTATATGGCGCTTTAATAAATAAAACACGGTTACCATTTCCTTAATAAAAGCCGAATTATTAGCGCTTTCCCAGGCATTAAGGGAATCGATATATATTAATCGCATAATTAAAGGATTAAGGATTAAGCTTTTATTCGAAAGGATTCGGATTTAATGCGATAATATATAAACGGTTTGTTTTATTATAAAAAAGTACGCCCGTTTTTTAACTTATGTCCGCCATATGGATATATATAATTATTACTTAAGGCAGAAAATGGCCAGGAAAATACTGGATATAATTGGGAATACGTAGTAAGCGTAAGCAAGCGAAGTATTCGCTTTCTAAAATCATTGAACCCGTGAGGGATTACTAACAGTTACAGGGGGGAAATGGCTCAAAAGGTAAAAAGTGTGGAGTCCTTTCTAATTAGGCGAAAAACCACATTTTAATAATTTACAGGTATATTCACTAATATAGGTATATTAAATAACTTATTCTTATTATTTTGCAATATTCAAAAACCCTTATTAATAACTCCAAAAAAGAGCTATAAGCTTATTAATAAACTGAGAAATATATTTAATGTGGTTTTTCTATATAGTCTGAGCCCCATACGATTAATAATAAAACGTTTATGCATTTAGTGTTTTACAAATATATACTTGCCCGCATTCACTATAATAAAGGGAATAAATAAAATTCGAATTCATAAAACGGTGTATTAGGAGTTTCGCTATATACAGCATATTTTTATTTATTTTTTCAATTTTATTTGCGTTCTTAATATCATTTTTAAAATTTACTATGGTCGGAATCGTGAGGCGGGTAGGGGCGTGCGGACCATGTGCCCAACCATGTTATTATATGGCTTTTCGCAAATGCACTCCAGGCCGCATCAGCCCGAATAAATTAAATAAAAATGAATAAAAATAA
>JAKWBI020001108.1:0-10774 GCA_022664585.2 Zalerion maritima | reverse complement strand
CCCCCCCCCCCCCCCCCCCCCCCCCCCCCCCCCCCCCCCCCCCCCCCCCCCCCCCCCCCCCCCCCCCCCCCCCCCCGGGAGGGCGGGAGAGGCCTGCATTGGGCTTGAGCCATGTGCACTTTCCACCGGCTTATCAGGCTTCCTCCTGGACGGTCTTGCTGTGCATGAAAAGAGGAAGGCGGGTTTTTCTTACTATGAAGGACGGGGAGCAAAATAGTGTGAAAGGTGGGGGAAAATCCGATTTTGTGTGGTACCTAGTTCTGTCTTATTGTCGGGAGGGGTTATTTTTTTTTTCAATAATCCTGTCTCTTCTTCCCCCATAGCGTTTCTAGGCGGTTTGTGAAGGGGGTTTTGTTTTTATTTCTGTCACGCCAACCTCGAGAGTTTATTTTTCCCACTTTTTTTTTTCTTTTCTTTTCTTTTCTTTTTTTTTTGGCCCTCTATCTCTCTTTGTGTTTTTATACGTAGTTAACGTCGAGTTTATGAAAAAAAATTCCGCCTGCCAGGGAGTAATTTCTGTGTATCTTACTTATTGTTACCCCCCTCTCTCTCTCTCTCTCTCTCTTCTGTTTGCGGCCGTCGTGTTTAATGACCTACTGTAGCTGCTAGGTAGTGTCTATATCCATATGCCCTGCTTGTGTGTGCAAAAGAAAAGCCGGGTTGCGTGCTTGTTCTCGATGATAGTAAGTAGCCCGTACTGTGCAGGAAAACCGGTGGTCCACCCCAACCCCATATTTTCTTGGCTGTTTCCGACAAGCTTGGAACCAGTCTGCCTGTGGCCCAAGATCTGAGGAAGGACGACTAGGTGGGAGGGAGCTATCCAACCTACGCACCTAGGTACATAGCTGGGTAGGTAAGCATGCATAGGTGTGTATGTAGGTAATCAGCAAGCCTGGCTTTTTCTTCCTACCCATGTGATTCCCTCCCCGTCGCACCCATCCAGACTCGAGCTGGCCTTAGCCTCTCAGCCTCAACTTTTGGAAACACCACCACCCTACCCAAAGCAGCAACAAGCAGGACACCAATAAGCTTTGCCACCAGTTCTTTCAAACATCCAAACTCAAGCGGCCTCACCATCCTTTCTTTCGTTGCTTCAAGCATGGTGTTGTCTCTTGTGCTGTAGAAGGTTGACAAGTTCTCAGGCTTAGCTTAGCGTGTCGTGGATTTGTTCCAGGAAGTTGCCTGAGACGATGCCTTATCGTAAGCAGTTGCCACTCTAGGAAAAGCCTGGCGCGGAAGTCAGTGGGACACTGGGTGGCACTAACTGTAGGAACCATCCATATGATTGGTCCAAGCGCCTTTATACACTCAGTATTACTAGTACGGGCTCCAAATTCCAGGAATCTGGTGTACCAGTTCGAAACCCATGACAAGTTCAACTACTATAATAATAGTGATGAGCTTGTGCGACACGGACAATGCTCACCGTTCAAATCGGTGATATCTTAATCGGATGATTGGCAAAGCTTTTTTTATTAAGAGCGCCAAGGGATCCTCTTGGAATGTCCTTCTTGTTGGATATGGTCCATCTGGGATACAGAATGTAATATTTACTCTCTCAAATCAAGATAATCGACGAGTGATCGTTGTGTCCCCAAAAATGCGCCCAGTGTCCCACCAAATGCCTAACCCCCAGGGTCCTAGGTAACGTGGCTTCTAAAAGATCCCAGTGCTGTATATGCAGAAAGTAAAAAGTAAATCTGGTAAGAAACGCCGACAATGCTGCGTGGGTATGAACGTTCTGCAGATCAAGCAACCGCACAAAGGAAAAATGATAATCGTCTAGGTCATGCGTTGATGGTGATCGGTTACATCCCAAACATCAGTGTACCAACCGTAAAGGCGATGATCACGGCTAGAGATGAGGTCTTGACCCCCTGCGGAGCGGCACTGTCATCTTCGAGCTCGATGCTCGTGGTTAAGGAGACTCCGGATGCGGCAGAAACAGAATCCGAGACGGCGGTCGCACTTGGCACAGCATCTGTACCTGTGCCGATCTCGACAACGTTGCTGGATGAGGCGTTGAATACTGTCTGTGCGAGGGAAATCTCGTTGTTTTCCAGGTCATACACAACGTATGCAGACCTCAAGAATGTGTCGCCAAGGACACTGGTGCCAGATCCGGCTGGCGCGACGCCGAAGAGACAAGCTTCAACACCATTGCTGAATGTTGGCCGTTTTCCGCTAGATGTGGCTAGGTCGATAACGAGCTCGCTCATAGAAACGGAGATTTCCACGCCGGAAAATGAATACACTAGATCATCGGCTGAATCGGCAAGACTGCACGGTACAAAGGCAGCGCCTTCAGTCGAGTCGTACGATGCCGATACCTCGTTGTAGACGGTAACAACCCAATCGTCCGGAAGATACGTCAGGCTAGAGCCCGAATCGAGAAGTACGGCGAGGGCTTGGTCCTCCGCGACAGTATCGTCTCCCAGCGTCAATTTAGTGAGTGTGATTAGGAATTCGGCGTACTGGCCGCTACTTTGCTGGACTGGCAGGGTTGATAGTGTTCCTTCGAATCGCTCGGTATCGACACCACCAAACAGGATACTGCCCTCGGAGGCATCGAGATCGTTCAGCCACAAACTGTATGCATTCGATGAAATGAGGCCATCCGTGACCATTTTAGCCGGCAAATTGTCGTAAGAATCTAATCCAGCACGTCCAACCTGAACTTCGTTGAGCGCGTATCCTATGCCCAAAATTCCCTGCGACGACGAGCTCGTATATCCAATACCAAACTGTAAGTCTTCCACTTCAGTTTCGCCAATCGTAACAGTGTCGGTGACGTAGTCACCTGATGCCCCGGAGCCATCCACATAGGAAATATTGAAGTAGCTGCCGACGTAGCTGTATGTTGAAGACGAGTTGGCGTCGTACGTGCCAGCATAGGTGCAAGGGTCCGGGCTATTTTGGCATAGTGTGCTACTGTCTGTGTTGACCCAAAGATCGCTGCTACCAGTATCGACGTGCAGACGAAGGCTTTGTGCTGGTGTTCCAATGGTGGCGTTTACAAAATATAATGTTTCCTAGAGAATAAGGTCAGTTGGGGGTTCTTGGTCATCCAAATACACACTTCACCGAGTCCCGCATTCTAGACCTACCATATTGTCCAAATCAGCCTGCACAGTTTCCCTTCTCCGTAATCGATCGCGAGCAACGGGGTTTTTGACCGTTGTTGTCCTGTGGAGATCGAAGCTGACTACTTTCGGAGATTCATCGCGTCTTTGGGTCAGGGCCAGGGCGTCTGTTGGCGTTGACATGAGAGCGGCCATGACGGCCAGGGCTACTGTCGACTTCATCGTTACGCTGGTTCGGAACATGAATGCAATTGTGGGTTTCTCTGCCTGTTTAGTCGTAGTCCAAAAGAAGAGTGTCGGGAGAATAGGCGTGCTGGCGAGGCTGCTTTCTTTGTTTTCAGGAGCAAGGCTGAAAGAATGAATAGGAACGAACCGGTTCTAGCTATGTCAGATTCCTGGAGGGGATAGGGAGGAATATGTATGAGTGTTGTGTGCACACGCACAGTACTTCGTCTACGTGTATGGGAAACCAGAAGTGGAGTTATTGGGACCCCTTACTGTATGTATGTGCGAGGGAAAGCGACAAGGATATGGAGATGGGATGGAGATTTAAAGAGGGAGGGTGCATAGGTGTTGGAACAAATATGGAAACTAAAAAGAAACAAACGCCGACGGACCCCATCTCGAAGTAAAGAAGAGAACGGGGAAAAGTCTTCGAATGGCCATGTGTGACGGAGTAGTTGACGAAAACAAGGACAAGGAGCATGCGTGGCGGGTAGGAGAGGGCCGCGCAACGCTCTCCTTTGTCGAATCTGGGCAAAACCCACTCATCGGAACAGTGGAAAAGGCGATTGACGGGAGTGTGGAGTACTAGATTTTCCAAGCTGTCGTGAAAATAAACAGTCTACATAGCATGTCCTTTCTCCAAAATGTACCTTCCTCTTACACAAAACCCTCACAATATACCTCCTGTCGATATTGTAACCCGATTGGGAAGGGGCAAGGCTGGGTATCGGCGGTTGTTCTTGCGTTTAGGAAGCACACAGCCTAGCACAAAAAGCACGACACCTCGTCGATCGACTATGCTGCCTTCCTACAGTTGCAAGCGGTCCGAGGGAAGGAACCAGCACAGTGGCTGCGGCGACAGTGGCTGCAGCGATTCCTTCCAAACATTAATGAATCCATCCATAAGCCGGACCGCGTCTGGGCTGGGAGAACTGGTGCTTCAAAAAACCCTTCAAAGCCAATATTGCCGGTGTGAAAGAGCTGACGCGCGGCCCCTCTCCCAAAGAACGGCACTCGAGAGGCCCGAGCATGGAGTGTCGACAGGGGTAGCAGTGAAACGATTTGACACGGCTGCTTTGCACATCATACAGGCCCATATCCCTGTCAGGCGGTCTCTAGAAACACCATGGACTGCAAATGTACTTCAGAGGCTCAACACCCTACATTTTCTCTCCGGGAGCTCTGCAGCAGTTGCATCCAGACCTCTTCGTCGTCATGTACATAGTGCAGAAAATCAACTGCACGGTGTATGTGTATGGTTTGATGCATACAATTGATGGGATAGCAATGCCAGCAGACGATAGTATCAGAAAAGAAGGAAAGAAAGAAAGAAGGAAAGAAAAACCCAATCCCGATTTTCCTGCCACTTTCTCATGAGCACATAGCGCCACACTCTTCCACGCAGTTGGAGTGGGGATTCCCAATAAAAGAAGTACGTGGAAGGCGCGACAGAAAAGCCCGCTGGCGGTCCTTGAAGTCCTTATTCAGCAGGCCGTTCCTTCCACATGGTGTGTGGTTACGTGGCCAGTCCTAAACAGACCATCTACCCGCTGGGGCTAAGTTGCGCAGCTTAGTTCTTGGCGCTCTCAAACTCTCGGAGCTCTCAACATTCGTTCACATACACTTATACAAACACACAGTGCCAACTGCCAATATGCAAAATCCCGAAAAGGGTCGATCCAAGGGATTCCACAACCATTATAGCATATTTTTGCGTTAGGATCTCGTCTCGGGAGCCCTCCTTCTTGAAAACTCCAAGCCTCGACTCAAACCTCTAAAAATATCAGATGGAGAAACATCTGAACCTTGCCATCCCTTTGTTTCTTGGTTTCGACTTTCTCCCATTGCAACCATCAGCAACGACCCTGGCCGGCGACTGCAATGATCCTTACCACCCCCATGGAGCCAAACTTTCCCATGACCTGGTTTTGGATTCGTGATTTGTGCTGACGAGTCCATCGCAAAAGCCAAGTCTCTAGCCACCCCCGGAATATGCAATCCGCGTACGCGATTTGACGATTCAAAGCCTTCGGGCCGGAGTCGTGTGGTGGGCGAAGCCAGGTTAGGAGCCCGTTCCTGTTGCAACTTGCAGCTGATGTGCGCAAGGGTGGAGATTTCCATCGATTCCTTTTAAACCCCTTGGGATTGTCGTAGCCGTTACTCCGAGATCTTTCATGGTTACCCGCCTTGCTGGCCTACTAGTTGCACGAAACCTCCGCCCCGCCCCCTCGGTGTCCGGCATTGCCAACCTGACCACAGGCAGCCGAGAGAAAAGCTGAGTGAGGAGTGTCGCAGACAATGCTGCTGCGCCTCACTGGTGGCGATCCTGGGATCTAGTGGCACGGTGGGGTTGATACACCCATTGCCACTAAATGCCGACATTCCCAGAGCAGCGGCTGGACAATGCCGCGCGCCGCTGTGCTGTCAACCTCGCGATATCGTCGAGAAGCACTGCGGATCACAGACATAAACAGCAGTATACAACTACGTCGCGCTCTTCCAGTCCGTACGGACAACATAAAGCCGACGCTCTGAGCTCCAATTTTTACAGTTCCAAAGGCATGTCTATCGTACTAGCACGGCCCCATACTGACGACGACTTCATATAAGAGAGATCCTAGAGTCTGTATGATGCCGACGACCCCTCATGTCTCCTTTGGACTCTGGGCAAAGTCCTCTCATCTCCGCCTCCGCAGGTTAATTACCCTTAACTTGACCCCATTGTTATTCCTCTCCGCAAGCCGTGGTCTACCACTACTATCTGTATCGGCAGTTAGACAGTTCGACGACGACACTTATCTTCATGCCCTTCAAATTGACAACCAAACGAGTGTTGGTTGAAGATACTCAAGTTCGTCTGCTCCCCCCACCCCCTCCCGGGGGGGCAGTGTGTTTGAAGTCGAGTGAACAGGGAGCCCGAGCGTGGGCGCCAGGGGCTGGTTTATGGAAATAATTGGCGGCCTAGTTCCCCCTTCCTGACGTTTTCGGACCTAGACCACCCCCAAAAATAGCACCGTCCATGTTAGGGGCCTGGTTGAATAAAACCACCCATCGAACATGGGTCAGGGGGTTGGAGCGAAGTTGCCTGCGTGCCCCGTCACCTGTACACACACATGGGCTTTTTTCCGGTCAGCGCTCGGGCGGACTATCCCAAGCTAGAGTATATGCTAAATAGATGGGCATATCCACTACGAATACTCGACTAAACTTTACCCGCTGAGTGATTACTGAGTGCCGGACCCTGGAAGCGAATATGTGCAACTCATTTGGCAATGCTATACTACAGTAGGTGCAACATCATCTATGTAGCACCTAGATGGCTGTTGTCTTCTACCCCCCAGACTAGAGCTACTGTAGTTGAGGACTGGGCTATCGGCTAGGGCTTGACCAATAGTCTTATACTGTAGCATATAGCTCTTTGCCCACATACTTTTCCAGCGAGATCGCCGACGATCGTCGCAGCACTACCATCCACTGGATGCCAAGCCTGTAATCCCATCGGCGCCAGAGCTGTTGTCGGGTGCCAAATGCTGCGGCCTAGAAAATTAAACTACAGCCCATATACGAGTCATAGTTACACAACTACGCTACAAGAGCGTCGCAGCACCCAGCGGCTCCTGTACCAGTGTCGGCTGTAAGACAAGGGAGCTATGTGTGTAGGAGCAAACTACACACGTCTGTTGGATATAAGCGACGTGCAAGCGGAATGGATAGCATGCGGCTGACCCAATCACCGGCTGAGAAATGCGGGAGCCTGGAGAAGACAGCGGCATTCCACCACGTTCGCCGGCCTATGCTTCAAGCCTAAGGGCTCGGCGGTTTGGTTTCGGCTCAGCCCGCTTGATACATACAGCAACCAGCTGCAGCCTACCATAATGGACATCCAGGCACTACCTGCGCGTTAAACGCGAATAAAGAGTTGAGGTGCTGCTGTTCATTCATTTAGTTCCCGGAATTCGATCAGAAGCCAGCGTCCCTCGACCCTACACCGTGCCCGTGCCCAGCAACACAGTGACTCTCCTCATCGGCTTCAGAAACCCATCAGACGGCCCAAGATGTCCCAGCAACTCCTTCGCGATGTCTTGGTGGAGAATATGGACGGGAACTTGGTCAACCCAGCTCGATGGTAAGAGGGCCGGCCCGCAGCCAGCATCAATCATCTCCCATCCATCTATCCATCTATTCGTATATTCCATCACACAAAGACCAATCCACTCCATCCATTCACAGACACCTCTTCCCTTCCCATCAGCCACAGCCCACTCCAGCTAACCCAAACTCCCGCCCCAACAACAGCTCCCCGTGGGCCTCCATGTTCGGCTCCCTCGGCACGGTCTTCGCCGTCCTCTTCGCCGTCCTCGGCGCCTCCTACGGGACCGCGCGCTCCGCCCCCGCAATCTTCCAAGTCGGCGTCCTCCGCCCCGACCGCTTCATGCCCAACCTCATTGCCTCCATCCTCGCCCAGATCCTCGCCGTCTACGGCCTCGTCACGGGGGTCATCATCACGGGGAAGCTGTCCGAGAAGATGGCGCTGCACGAGGGCGTCCTCTTCATGGGTGCCGGCCTCTCCGTGGGGCTCTGCGGCCTCGCTGCCGGACTGGCTATCGGTGTGGTGGGCGATGCCGGGATCAGGGGAAGCACGCAGCAGCCTAGGCTGTATGTTGGTATGGTTCTGATACTGATTTTCAGCGAGGTTCTGGGGCTTTATGGCTTAATTGTTAGTTTGTTGCTTGTTACGAAGAGTAGTGAGGGGGTTGAGGGCTGCAAGTTTTGAGCGGTTGCTTGAGCTATCGAGATGATGGATCTGGAGGGCTTTCTCCCGGGGCGGCGGTAATGCATTTGGCTCGAACAGATTCGGAACCCTTTTTTCAACCTTCGAGGGACGCACGGCTTGTATCTCATCGTTGGAAGGAGCGAGTGGTGCCGAATCAGTTCCTCAGACTGAGGATAAATGCATCTCTTCGAGTCTTGTTCTATCAGCTTTTAGTATGTTGAGGTGGCTCTTTAATTAGGACTAGCCACTACTGCAGCCTCACAGGGATATCCAACCCCCGACGTCCTACATACTTTCGTCAAAATGTCCTCGTCTCCAGAGTCCATGGCTTCGGCCCCCCTTGTTTTATACCTCGGTTCGCAACATTTATCTCCATTGAAGCCATATCACGACATCACAAACCCAGAACTCTCCACCGGCCAGGTCACCCACAACCTATGCTCACCATCAAGCATATGCCATGACATTTGGATCAGGTGTTCACCCCATCCCTGTAGCCACCAGTGCTGCGTGACCTTCAGCAAGCACGTCGAGAAAAACATGAATATAGCCACGGCTTCCTGCTTCTGATTGGGCTCCTGCAGCAGCGGCATAAAAATGTCCGAGACGGTGAATATCCAAACAAACGCATCCGTAATATCGAAATGGCCGAAACCTTGTATCTCCTGTCCCGCGATGGGAAAGAAGACATCCAGTGTAGGTCGGAGCTCACTTATTGTGTACGCGTAAATATCTCTCAGGGTTTTGTCCTTGACTTGTGCGTTTATCCTATTCTCGAGATTCGTAAGATAAAATTGGTGGTCGCTTGTGGGAGAGGGCGGGTCCGGCTTGGTGAATGGCGCTGACATGGAGGTCGTCGTTGATTTGTTGTTTTGCCGGCAAGTGTCTGACACTACAGACGATGGAGAGGGCGCCGCTGTGGATGCACAGGGGCTGGGTTGAGCCTGTAGGTGTGGTGTATGCCCTCCTCCGTCAGGTTGTAGTCGCCCGGGAGTGTTATTGCCCATTTCAGCCACCTTATCTCGTTCAGCACGAACATGCTCCTGAAACAAGTTGCTCCTAGGGTGATTAAACCCAGATATATGGCCATCGTTGTCATACATCGCCATCCGCCTCTTTCGGCCATGGAGGAAAAGGGGTCCCAAGGGACCGTTATCCCGATCATCGTCAAGAAGCTGGGACAATGTCCGCGTCCCGCGGGGTAGGAACAGCCAGTCAGGGAAGGACGATTCGCCCGTTAGGAGCATGTCACCACCCGACTTACGGGGAGATCCTAGGGCTGTTGTCGCGACTTAGCTGAAAACAGGTCCAGGAGTTGGGGAAAATAATGGATGCTAGTTCAGCGCACCTACCGAAATACAAGGTCATGATGGAGAAGACAAACAAGTTGACTCCATTCTCCTTATTTGGACAGCTCATGAGATTCATCGCTTGTCTTGAGGCCAATTGGTGATAGAGCAGTGCCTGGCTAACATAGTATTCCTTCCTATCAGTGCTGTAATGTGCAAGATGCAAGCTCGACACAGCGAGGATAGCTCGCATCAGGTAGTCGCAGTGCAGACCAAGACGAACAATGTTGAGGCGGTAAAAGTTCTGAATGTTCACGTCGGTGGACAAAGTCGCGTATGTCGATGTGGTGAAGTTATGTAATAGTTCCAAGTCTAGGAAATTGAGGCCGGGAGTTCGTTGAGGCGCTGTTGATTCTGGGCCCTGTCGACCTTCGGATCCTGATCCCCCGCCCGAGATGAACGAGGCGAGGGCGGCAACAAAGTCGCACTCAGCTCCATGTTTGATACAATTCCTGCAGGACGGTTTTTGTTCATCGCACTAGTTCAGGCCTAGTCTTAGCAAGGTCTGGTCTGAAGAGGAGATATAAGGTGGAAAGTGGGTATGTATGATATGGTAAGTACCGTGAAGCACCTCTCGGGTTGATATACTAGTGTCGACGTAAGAAGGAACCAGCTTATGCCTAGCACCTGGCAGAGAAAGCGATTACCAATGTCGTCTTATACTGCATGGAGACGACAGCAAGTATACGCAATACTCATACATATATATATATATGTATATATATATA
The DNA here is from genome assembly GCA_022664585.2 of Zalerion maritima. Lineage (NCBI taxonomy): Eukaryota > Fungi > Ascomycota > Sordariomycetes > Lulworthiales > Lulworthiaceae > Zalerion > Zalerion maritima. The sequence goes on along the minus strand of JAKWBI020001108.1, from coordinate 615 downwards.
TGTATAATGTGCATTAACGTATAATTAGGAGTCCGTGGCGGCGGGAAGGGGAAGTACATAAACGAATAAGAAAAAGAGGCATCGGCGGAAATGATGCAAGTAGCTAGTTGTACCTTGATCTTCCTGGTTTTGCACGTCCTGCAACCTGTGCGACTCTTTGGATGAGACCGCCTCGACGGCTGCTGCTGGAGACTGGGTTGTGCAGCGGGAGCGGCAGTGGGAATGGGAGGAGTGGGAGTGTGGTGATGGGTGCTGTAGTTATGTATCGACGACGTCGTTCCAGTCTGGACACCACCCAAAGAAACACTTCCTCTTCGTTTTCTCTTTGCCTGGGAGGGTATAATAGGTACATCCATTTGCGGCCGCGAACTGTCCTGCATGGCAGCACAACATAGGATGCAAAGTAATAGTGGCAGTAGCAGTAGCAGTAGCAGTAGCAGCAAGATGGGAAGTAGATTGCAACACCCCTAACCGAAAAAAAAAAAAAAAAAAAAAAAAGGTAAACCAAAAGGGGGATGGTGGGGGCCGCGAGGTGTGCCGTAAGGATTAAAAAAGGGGAGAAGTTTGGGCCGGACGGTAATGTTGAGACATGATTCGGGTTATTAAAACCTTGTT
>JAKWBI020001107.1:0-10792 GCA_022664585.2 Zalerion maritima | reverse complement strand
CGCCATCTTTTGCGGTTGTCTTTTTTAACCCAAAAAAATAATTTCATAATTAATTGGTACTTCGGGTGGTTTTTTTTTGCATTTGGTTTTGGTTGTTCCTACCTTCCCCCCCCCCCCCCCCCCCAAATCTCCCATTCCCGGGCCTGCCATCGACAAGATGCTCTCCACACAATCATCAATGAGGTGGACGGCATTGATCTGTCTCCTCTCCATTATTAGCTCCTTAATCGCTCCCGCAAGTTAGTCAATACCAATTATTTAAACCTGTTGCATTCCTTCCCGATGATGGCGGTCGCTGATAAGTCCCAGTAATGGTCAAGGAGCACGACTTCAAAAAATGTAACCAAGCAGGATTCTGCAAGCGGAACCGACAACTCGCAGACACCGCAGCCGAGTCCGGATCAAGTTGGACATCGCCATACGCACTATCTCCTGACTCTATATCCGTCAAGGAGGGCCAAGTCCAAGCTACTATTCTCAAAACTATCAATAAATACGAGGAGACGGCCAACCTCCCCATCACCATCTCATTCCTCGAGTCCGGAGTCGCTCGAGTAACCGTCGATGAAGAAGTTCGCCAGAAGAAGGACATCGATCTTCGACACAATAGTGCCGCGAGAAAGGAACGCTACAATGAGGTCGAGCACTTTGCTATTGTTGGAGGTCTGGCCCTTGATAAGGGAGCCCAGGTCACCAGCCAGGACAAGTTGCAGATGACCGTCAAGTTCGGCCCAAGCCACAAGCACGAAGCTGTCATCCAGTTTGCGCCTTTCAGCATGGACTTTAAGCGTGATGGCCAATCCCAGGTTAAATTCAATGACAGGGGACTTCTGAATATGGACCATTGGCGTCCCAAGGTTGAAACGGTGGTCGATGTGAAGTTTGAGGACGAAGAGGATGCTCAAAAACCCGAGGGAGAACCCGAGATTGAAAAGGTTAAACAAGAAGACGAGAGCACCTGGTGGGATGAGAGTTTCGGAGGAAACACCGACACCAAGCCAAAGGGTCCAGAGAGCGTTGGCCTCGACATCTCGTTTGTCGGATATGACCATGTCTATGGCATCCCTTCTCATGCAGGGCCACTCTGCCTCAAAGAGACTCGTGGTGGCGAGGGCAATTACGCTGAGCCATACCGCATGTACAACTCTGATGTTTTCGAGTATATCCTCGACAGCCCCATGACCCTCTACGGATCGATCCCCTATATGCAAGCTCACCGCAAAGCTTCCACAGTTGGTGTTTTCTGGCTCAATGCTGCGGAGACCTGGGTTGACATTATCAAGTCGAAGGAATCCAGGGCACTTGGAATGGGCTCCAAGACTTCCACACAAACTCATTGGATCTCAGAAAGTGGTCTGCTTGATGTCTTCGTCTTTCTTGGACCTACACCTAAGGACCTCTCCACCAAGTTTAGCGAGCTTACTGGCACGACCGCGATGCCGCAAGAATTTTCTCTTGGCTATCACCAGTGCCGCTGGAACTACATCTCAGATGAGGACGTTAAGGACGTTGACCGCAAGATGGACAAGTTCAAGATCCCTTATGACGTTATTTGGCTTGATATCGAATTCGCCGACGACAAGATGTACTTCAAGTACGACGAGAACATGTTCAAGGACCCAATCGGCATGTCCAAGGCCCTCGATGAACATTCCCGCAAGGTGGTCCTGATCAACGATCCTCACCTGAAGAAAAAGGACGGTTACTACATCACCGATAATGCCAAGTCCAAGGACCTGCTTGTCCACAACAAGAATAATGACGTGTATGAAGGCCACTGTTGGCCTGGTGGGTCTCACTGGCTCGATGCCTTCAATCCGGCTGCCATCGAGTGGTGGAAGGAGCAATTCAAGTACGACAAGTTCATTGGCAGCGCCCCCAATCAATTCACCTGGAACGACATGAATGAGCCTTCGGTTTTCAATGGGCCAGAGACCACTATGCCCAAGGACAACCTCCACTTCGAAAATTGGGAGCATCGCGATGTCCACAACCTAAATGGCATGACCTTCCACAACGCCACATACCAAGCCCTTCTCAGCAGGAAGCAGGGCGAGCTCCAGAGACCATTTGTTCTCACCCGATCCTTCTATGCCGGCTCCCAGAGATACGGCGCAATGTGGACTGGTGACAACCAGGCTGAATGGAGTCATCTGGGAGCTGCTTTGCCCATGCTGCTTAGCCAGGGTATCTCTGGTTTCCCATTCTCTGGTTCTGATGTGGGAGGCTTTTTTGGAAACCCGGACAAGGAGCTCCAAACTCGTTGGTACCAAGGTGGCGCTTTCTATCCCTTCTTCAGAGGACATGCCCACATCGATGCCCGTCGCCGTGAGCCCTATCTAGCCGGGGAGCCTTACACTCAGATCATTACCGAGGCCCTTCGCCTCCGATACAGCCTCCTCCCGTCGTGGTACACCGCCTTCCACCAGGCTCACGTTGATGGAACGCCCATCATCAAGCCCATGTTCTATACCCACCCGAATGAGGCGTCTGGTTTCAAGGTTGATGACCAACTCTTTGTGGGGAGCACTGGTCTTCTCCATAAGCCTGTTGTCCAGGAAGGCCAGGAGACGGTAGATATCTACATCCCGGACGATGAGGTTTACTACGACTACTTCACCTACGACATAATCTCGACACAAAAGGGCAAGACAACCACTCTGGCCGCTCCTCTCGATAAGATTCCTCTGCTCATGCGCGGCGGTCATATTTTCCCTCGCCGTGATACACCTCGCCGATCTAGTGGTCTCATGCGATTTGATGACTACACGCTTGTTGTGTCCCTCGCCAATGACGGAACAGCCGAAGGCGATCTATATGTTGATGATGGAGAAAGCTTTGACTACGAGGAGGGACAGTACATCACTCGAAAGTTTATCCTCGACGACAATGCTATCACATCGGTTGATGCCGAGGGCCGAGACCCGAAGAGCATTGTTCCGGGCGAGTGGATGAAGGCTATGCATATGGTGCAGGTTTCCAAGATCCTCGTCGTGGGCGTGCCCAATTCGTGGACAAGCAAGAAGGAAGTTGAAGTTGAGAGTGACGGCCGAACCTGGACCGCCCCGGTGGACTTTGTCCCGGCCGAGAAAGGAAGAGCTGCGTATGCTGTGATTCGTGGGCTTGGCGTCCGCGTTGGCGACGACTGGGCCGTCAAGACGACATAAGAAAGAAAGAAACATGAACGAATAGCATAGACCACAAGAATTTCCAGGGGATCATAGCGCTGTATTATCGAGATGTGTTGAATATGATGAGGCTGTTTGATAGACAACGCTCGTGATTGACCATAAATGTCTAAACCGCAAATTTAATATACTTATTTGCCCACTACTTAACATGCCATCGAACTTCTGGTAGAATATGAATTGGTTTGATTTGCATGCAATCAGGCAAAGAGCGTGCCACGGGATGCATGTGTGGCCCTGTTGATTGAGTATCAATAGCTTTTACATGGTACTATCGTAGATTTGACTAAGCAGAGCCACTTTCTGCCAACCAGCGCCAGGACGCTCACCGCCTTTGCTCAACGTGGAATACCCCTGGAGTTGTTTGGCCTCACTATCATTCTGCCCTCGTGTCCCGACTTGTCGCACATGCCCACCACAGCACCAAGGTTTCAACCCTGAGATTAAAGCAACATGAAACTCCACACCAGAACCGAATACCGCAACCGATAACCCATTTGATTTCTCTTCGTCAATCTCGCTAAATACCGTCGCAATGGATGACCTGTCGGGGCTCAGTTGGTCGGCCAGCTCCCCGAGCCAGAACCAGAGCCAGAACCAGAAGCCGCCCCCAATGAATAGCTCATCGAGCAGCCTCTATCAAACACTACGCCCAACCCCATCTCCTCTCGGATCTGGTCGAAACACGCCCATGTCGCTGCACAGTTCCGGGAGCACCAGCGCAAAGGCCCAACCTCCGAAGCCGTCACAGGACGCCTTCAGTAACCTCGTGAACTTTGGGTCTGGGACCACGAAACCTACCGCCAACCTAAGTCTCCGGGAACAACAAGAGCGCCTAGAAGCGGAAAGGAGGAGGAAAGAGGAAGCGAAACAGAAACAGTTGAATGCACAGTTTGGAAACGGCCAGTTCTGGGATTCTTTGAGCCAGAAGCCGTCAGCAATCAACTCTCGGACAGCCTCGCCAGCCGTTCCAACACAAGGGTCTCTTTCTACCGCCCAACTCCCAAAGAAGGCCGCTGATGATGCCGACTTGTTCGCGGCTTTCAAGGCCGAAACAAAAGTAGACAATGCTAGCTTCTACCCACCACCTTCAGGCTCGAGCCCTACTTCTGGCAAGGGAACGCCTTCTGCAGGGCTTGATCTCGGAAATCCCAGTGCTTGGAATCAGCCAGCCTTGTCGGGAGGTGGAGGCCTTGATGGCGGTGACGATGACGATCCATTTGGCCTGAGCAAGTTGAAGCCTGTGAAGCAATCCGTTGCGTCAGTCCCTGCAACAAATGACGATGATGACTTTCTAGGCGACCTCGGGAAGCCTGTTGAAGAGGTCAGGAAGAAGCAACCTGTACCCCAGCAACCAACCAGACCCGAGCCAGGAAAGCCAATTGAAGACGATGAATCGGACTCTGATGATGACAATGTGAATGTGGGTGACCTTAACGATCCGTTTGAGAAGGCTGTGTCACAGCTCGTTGAGCTTGGCTTCACGCTAGAAAATTCAAGGCGCGGTCTAACCGAGAGCGGGGCTGGGCTCAACGTGCAAGCAGCCGTTGGATGGCTTCTGGATGACGCCGAGAGGCAGGCAAGACAGAAAGCAAAGGCGAAGTCAGGTCAACTAGGCGGGGCGAGACGGCAGGAAAGGAGCGGTCGAGGACAAAATGCTGGGTGGGTGCAAGAAGAAGTGCCCAGGAGCGATTCTTCTAATCGAGAGGAACCTGAATTTTCCAAGACAGCTGCTGCCATGGGGGCCACCTTTCTAAAGGGAGCCAATTCCTTGTGGAAAACAGGACAGAAGAAGATGCAAGCAGCTGTCGCAGAGTTCCAGCAAGAAGGAGGTGACCCAAACCAACCAAAGTGGATGCGCGATGCTGCTGCTGCTCAGAAATCAGAACTCCAACGGAAACAGCGCGAAGAGGTTACAGATGAAGCCATGATGCTTGAGTCTGGAATGCGACCTGGAAGGAAACCCTCGAGACAGGCGACGGAACATCGCCACGAGCCTCAACATGCGCCACAGATGCCTTCGCCGAGAAACCAGTCCCCCTTCAGCAATTCCTCTCAAAGGAGTAGTCCTGTTCCCAAGTGGCAACAAGGACCCCAGCCACCGGCGGCACGAATTGACCCCAAGTCGAGAATGTCTAAACTCGCCCCAGATGATGGAACCCAGGCATACGTCAGCCCGGCGAGAAGAAAGAAGGTGTCACCTCAACCACAACCAGCTCAGCAACCGAAACCTCCAGCTGAGCCAGAACACAACCTGTTGAACACAACCGGCTTTCCATCACGACCCAAAACTATTCCTGAACGACCTGCTCAAGCATCACCAGCTTCCCGCTCTTCGACACAACCGCCTTCACGAACCATCACGCCGCGGCCCAAGGTTCCTCCCCGACAGGTACCGAGCATCTCTCCTGCTGTCCTCCAGACGTCGCACAAGCAACGAGCAGACGGCACAGTGCACTTCAAACGGGGCGACTATGCCGCTGCCCACGCGGCATACTCCAACTCGCTTTCTGCTGTGCCACAGACGCACCCCATTGCGATCTTGCTTCTCACAAACCGCGCCCTTACCGCCTTGAAAACGGGTGAGCCACGCCAAGCCATTGACGATGCTGACAAGGCACTTGGAGTCATTGGGCCTGGCGGTGGAGTCGGAGAGACTATTGCGGTGGAGAATGGTGAGACTAGAGATATGCGCGATCTGTATGGGAAAGCATTGTCACGGAAGGCTGAGGCACTGGAGCAGCTGGAGAAATGGGCAAATGCTGTGACCGTCTGGCAGCTCTGCGTGGAGGGTGGTGTAGGGGGCGCAAACGCTATTGCCGGAAAGCAAAGATGTCAAAGAGCACTTGCTCCAAAACCCAAGCCCAAACCCCAGGCGTCGAGGCCAGCGGCACGCCCCAAGCCCAAGTCGGCTCTGTCAGACTTGGCACCAGCCAAGGATAGCGAAGCTGTCGAGAGGCTTCGGGCAGCCAACAAGGCAGCCGAGGCAGCGGATGATGAGAAGTTTGCCCTTGCGGATAAGGTGGATGCCAAGATCTCGGCTTGGAGAGACGGGAAGAGGGAAAATCTTCGTGCTCTGCTGGGAAGCTTGGACAATGTGCTCTGGGAAGGGAGTGGGTGGAAGAAGGTCGGGATGCATGAGCTTGTTATGGCCAACCGCGTCAAGATAGTGTATATGAAGGCCATTGCGAAAGTTCACCCTGACAAGGTATGTTTTCAGTCGTCTTCCTTGGATATACCATGTACAAACTTACTAACTAAACGGCATAGCTTCCCCGAGATGCCAACACGGAGGTGAAGCTCATTGCGGCCACTGTTTTCGCGACACTCAATGAGAGCTGGGACAAGTTTAAGGCGGAAAATGGGCTCTAGATGAATAGATTCGTGCTCTAAGGGGGTTCACTGTGTTAAGTGACGACGAGAGAAGGCTGGTTTCCACAACATAGAGGTGGGTAGGACATTTTGGACTCGGAACTTGTGGGGGAATTATTCTTATTTGATCGCATATTAGCCTCTAGCGTAACCACACATAAACCATAGCATTTATATCTCAAGACTTTGAGGGGGGGGTCAAGTCAGACAGTGAGTCAAGGTGGATTAGATATACTTTTCTTGGGACGGATGGAGCATCGATATCTAAGTGTCTAAAGAGAATGCGCCTATGCTATGCTTCCAACGGAGAGACGAAGAAATACAGAAACCCAAGAAAAACACCACCAGCTTCGAAAATACAACAGCAAGGGGTTCAAACTACGACTTCCACCCAGCTTTACTGGGAATTGCGACTTGGAATGGCAAAACCACCCTCCCCACCGTCTCGCAGCCCGCAGCATCCCTCACTTCGCGACCGCGTCACACGCAACTGGCGAGAAAAAGAAAGCCCATTCGCCCCCCCTCGCTCACCCACAGCAAGCCCCAGACTAAAGACCCAGCATCTTGAGTACGCCCTGCCTGACCATGTCGTTGTACTCGTCGCGGCGCTCCCTCCACATCTTTGCGGCGTCGATGTTTGCGGGGGACTCGTCGTTCGGCTCGGCGAGCATGGACATGACGGAGATGAGGATTTTTTCGACCGACTGGATGGGGGACCAGCGCTCCGAGGCGTGCTCGTAGTGGTTTGGGTCTTCCCCCGGGGGGTGGAGGATCGATATGCAGACTGACCCGTTTTTGTAGACTGCGATTGAGTGGCAGAGTTAGTATTTTGATCTCTCTTCTCTTCTTTTTTTTTTTTGGTTTGCCTGGTGGTATTGTGGGAAGGATAGGTAGATATGGTAGAGAAGGAAGGGGGGGGGGAAGGTAAGGGAAGTTGTATTGGGAGAGGTTGGAGGTAAAGTATACATATATATATATATATATAGATGTGTGTGTGGGTGGGTGGTTGTGGTAGGGAAAGAAAGCTAAGGGAATTGGGAAGTCAAGCAAAGTGCACTAAGAGAGGTATACGTGTGTATATACGTATGCATATATATATAGCAGGGAAGCAAGGCAAGGTGCCTACCATTAGGATGGAATATCCACCCCGTAAACTTCATCGTCGGAGGGGAGAGGGGGTAATCCTTGGGGAATTTCAGCTCCGCGGGGAAGATGCCGCCCTCGAAGGGGGTTTCCTCGGGCCCCTCGATGAGAGCTTCCCAGTGAAGGAGGTCGTCTTCCGATACGGGGCCGGCGGTTATGCCGTCGGGCGGGTTGTTGGTGAGGGATTTGTATTCTTGGAGGAGACGGCGGTGCGCTGTTGATTGTGCCATCGCGACAAAAAAAAAGAAAAAAGTAGGCGGTTGGCAGGGATGGTGATGATGGTTGGGTGTGGAAGTGTGAGGTGTGAGGTATGAAGGCGTCGCGAAGGTGGCTTTCGGGTTTAGTTTGGATCGCGGGGAACAGGAGAAAAGGGAGGAGGTGTTGTGCAAAGAAGATAGGAATCAAGAAGGAAGGAAGTGAATCTTGGTGTGTGTACAATGCGCGCCAGTCAATGGATCAATCGCGGCGGCCTCGGTGGGGGGCATGTGGAATTGGAAATATGACGTTCAAGACAGCTACCCGTCGGAGGGGCACGCAATGACATCGGCGGTCTCAAGCTCGAAATTGATGGAGGTTCCACAGCAGTCGGCGAATTTACCGAAAATTTCCCGGCGTCTGCAGCATGCCAATGCATTTGCAGTACAACTCCCGAGAAGAGTGCTGAGAGAACTCTTCGAGACGTTCTTTCTCATTTTCACTTAGCTTTGCTTTCTACAAGACAAATTCGGGGCTCACGCCGCGCTGTGTTATCTTCATGCCTCCACGGCTGCCTTCGCGGCCCTTTCTAGGTCGCCAACAGGTTTCGTCTTCATTATCATTGTTGAAGCCTAGGACATCGACTTCATCAAGGAGACCGATATGTGTGCTCTGCCCTCGTCGTAGCAGCCAGACGGCATCACAACTGGGACAGAACCCGAGACAAGTAAAATGCTCACTACCACAACATCAACAAAGACGGAGCAATTCCACGGCTGCAGCCACAACAGAATCTACTTCCCCCGCAGCAGGGGACAATCATGACATTCCACAAGAAACCTATTCGAATCCAAGAAAAACCCTCCAAGAAACTCTCCTAGACCTGCAGAAAGAAGCAGCTCCATACGTAAACCTCTCCCGCCTTCGTCTTGCGCTTCAGAACCTCCGGCAGGAACCTGGGCAAGAGACAGTCCGTGTGGGGATTTTATCACTGGGAAACCTGAGGACGGAATCCCCTGTTTCTACGGCCGAGGCAGCGAAATCGCTTTTGAAAGTCCTGCTCGCGGACCCGCTGTCTGCCAAGGGTAAAGAAGGATGGGAGCGAGAGCTGGAGGGGCATGACTTGAGCTCTGTTCCGCTGGTGGTTAGGGTGGGCAAGCAAGAGGCCGAAGGAGGAGGACAAGATATAGAAAGTGTGGGGGATGCGCAGGTGGAGTTTCAAACGGGAGGGGGGGGGATGAATGGGGCTGGTAATGGATATGGAAGTGCAGCGAGGAAAAAGGAGTTGCTTCACGAGTTGCTGGTGGATAGCCCCGAGTGGAACGGCCACAATGTTGAATTGTTGGTCATGGAAAGTAATGGGTTTAACGGGGTGAGAGCAGATGAAGTGGAGGAAAGAGCGCTGGTTCCGACGATTGAGATACAGAGTGCGGAAAGGAGGTACTCTGGGATTACGACGCCGGTGCACAGGACGATTGTGGTGGGACAGGGTTTTGAGGGGGCGGCTATGGTTGCTACCCTTGCGACTGTCATGGGAGAAGGTGATGGGAAGGGAAAGAACGTTGTTCCTGTGGCGAATATCCCCGGGTTTCGCCCCGACAAGGCGAAGTTGAATCGGGGGGTGACGGGGTATCATGTTGTTGATCTGGCTCTTGCGGAGAAGGCGGTACAAGCTTTCAGGGAGGACGTGAAGAACGCGATGGAGTATGAGAGGTTATGGTACGATGCTTCCATGCCGGAGGTTCTCGACAGCGTCAGACACGAGGCTCTTGCGAGGGATGATAGTGCTACGAAGGGCGTGGTGAGGGACTTGGTTGGGAGTTTGCTGTCCACTGCGGAAAAGAAGTTGGAGGATGAAGGACGGAGACGAAGAGAGTTTGCTAGTAGGAATGGACTGAGTGTGGGGAAAGCGACGCAGATGAGGTTGGAAAGAGCGCTAGGTGGGTGGGCGGAGAACGCGCATCGTGAGTTGCAGGAAGGACTGGACAGTGCGTTCGAGGGAGGTCACAGCCGGTGGAGGAGCCTGGGGTGGTGGAAGTTGCTTTGGCGGGTCGATGATGTGGGGATGGTTGCTGCGGATGTTATTGGGAGGTGCTTCCTTGTTAATGCCGAGAGAGGCATGGTGTATCTTGCTGGCAGGATGGAGGAGGCGAGGATCTTTGAGGGGACAAAATCCCCTGGGTATTTGGCGCCTAAACCATTTACTGGGGAAGCTGTCGACACAACCCAGGGGAAGACAACGGAAGCAGTGACTGGACACAAACACCCCGAAGCACCAACGACGGCACAAGACGAACAAGAAGGAACGAAGACATACACACTATACCCAACGAACATATCACACACCCGATCCTACCTCGACATCATCACCGTTCCCGCCCTGCAAGCGCTAGCGCAGAAACTCGTCCTGCAGACCACATCGACTGTCGGAACCACAGGAGCTCTAGGCACCCTCATGCTTCTCAGCGATTTTAGCGTTGAATCCTCTGTTGGAGTCGCGCTTCTGGGTTCCGTCTGGAGCTTGAAACGCATGCAAGGGAAATGGGACACGGCCAGAAAATTCTGGGAAGGCGAAGTCAGGGAGGAAGGCAGGAAAGCCGTCAGGGCCGTCGAGGAGAGCGTTGTCGATGCCATGACGAGGGCCGGGAGGGAGACGGGGAAGACGGTCGAGAGGGATGAGAGGGATTTAGGCAAGGTCAAAAGGTTGATTGCAAGGGCTAGAGAGGCTCTTAGGCAGCTGAAGTGATGATGGCGTGGGTGGACAGAGGTAGGGAGGGGGGCGGAAATAGTGGAGGATGAGATAGCCGGGAGCAACTTTGGTGAGAGCCTTCTCAATTGTGAGCGAGTTGTCTAGTATTTTATGACTCGTGGGAGACCGCTGTATCAATCCTATT
>JAKWBI020001106.1:0-10883 GCA_022664585.2 Zalerion maritima | reverse complement strand
CCCCCCCCCCCCCCCCCCCCCCCCCCCCCCCCCCCCCCCCCCCCCCCCCCCCCCCCCCCCCCCCCCCCCCCCCGCCACCGCCAAGCCCCTAGTGCATCTGTATATTAGTAGTTAATCGAGACCGCATGCTCTACTCTTCCGACCCGGTTCCCTCCCGGCCGAGCGTCCTCAGATAAGATTGTAATCGCAGCTGTATGCAAGCCCACGGTATACTAAGAAAGCAAGCAGCTTTTGTTGTTGTTGTTGCAGTGTTCGCGGACAGGAGTCTTTCACGGCACGGGTAACTACTAAGTAGATGGAGAATAAATCTCACTGTTTCGAGTCCAAACGGACGTCTGGCCTACATATACCTACTGTACATACCCCCCCCCCCCCCTACCCCTTTCAGGAGGCCACCGCTCAGCGAGGAGAATCCCTTGTCCTGGCCAGATTCCCACAGCAAAGGCTGCGAGGTATTTATTGTATGCATGTGCGCACCTATGTAGTTAGCAATGTCCCAAAAATCCAAACCCCCCTCCCCCCCCCCATGAAACCTGAAAAGTGAATGCAACCCAAGAACCTATCCCATGTCATGCCGCTTTCCTCAAGCTCCTCAACCGACGTCGAGTGCAAGACTATGCTCGATACCTAGATAAAAACTCCGTCAAAGCCCGCTTTCTTTCTTTGTTTGTTTGTTTGTTTGTTTGTTTGTTTGTTTTCCCATGCACCACGCCGCAACACACACACACACATACGGCGCCGCCCCACTCACTCCACATCCACCTAAGGCCCCAGAATCTTCCTGTTCCCCGTAACATTTAAATCATCCACCAGCCCACCCCAGATATCCTTGATCATCCCCCCCGCAGGTTCTTCGAGCGGCTCTGTCGCCTTCTCGTGCGCAAAGCCCAGGGTCACGCCGCCGTACTCGAAGCCTTCCAGCTCCTGCCCCAAGGCGGCGGGCATGACGGTGGCGGGGTCGGCTGCCATGACGGAGATCTCGGGCTTGGCCAGGGGCTCCACGGTGGCCTCGGGCTCATGGTGCACCGAGAAGGCATCGGGAGCCAGAGGCACGCGGATGCGGGCAAAGGGGTCGGTGTTCACCGCCTCGAACGAGGCCACGTCCGGCATTTTGCAGAAATCTATGGAGCTTGTGTCCATGCGCGCCGATGCTGCGGGCGTCGGATGGAAGGGTCGGGTGTGCTGCGTTGGGGTTTGTTAGTTTGAGTTGCTATCGTTATCATTAATCAAGTTTGGTGGATATGATAAATGGTGCATGCATGTATGTGGAGCCAGCCTGAGTTACTATGGAAGATGGTGTTGTGCATAGATATCATCGTGATATCGGATAAAAGGGATGAAGTAGCCTAGTGTGCGGTGGATCCGAATACATCCGAGTGAGTGAAGACGATATGAGGGTGGCTTTAGAAGATATTCGGATAATAGCATACCTCGGTGGTACTCCTCTCCTGGCTCTGTGCTAACCTTGGAGCAGCAGCAGCAGCAGATGCGACCATCTTGCTGCGCCTTACGACCTGGGACGTGGTGCTCATAGCACGAACGAGCTTTGACGTAGGAGCCGTAATGCGCGACATTGCGATTTTGGTGGATTATGTCTTTGGGTCCCTTTTGTTGGTTGTGTAGCCTAGATGTTGGATAATGACGATGACGATGATGAAGGAGGTCAAAAGAGGGGTCACGGCTATAGATGTATTCTAATACACCCGAAACGCGAAAGAATGAGGAGTAGAAGAAGACAAGGATGAGGAGAAAGGAAGTCAGGTGAACGAAGACCCGGATTATTATTATTATGGATGTTGAAACACTTTGGCTGGCTGGCTGTAATTGCCGAATTTGGACGTCAATATGAGACGATAGTATAGCGTGTGTGGATTCGAGGAGAATTGGACTTCTCTTTGATATGTGTATGCACAGTACGAAGATCAATTGTGTCCGGAAGTCCGGGCAATATATCCAACGAGCAAAGGAGGAGAAATGGGCTGAGATGAGGAGAGCTGCCGTTCGATTTGTAGGTCGTAGGTGAGGGGTCTTGGTCCGTCTTTCAGTTATGTACCTGTGTGTGTGTGTGTGTGTCTTGGAGGGCTGGATTTTGAAGTTCTGGAGGATAAAACATCCAATCACGGGCAGGTTAGCATAGAGAGTCGGGGCCACTGCATTAAGCAAGCCACCACAATTGTCTGGCAGGGCTGGATGTAGCCGTTGATGGATTGGATGTTTTTGGACACAGATCACTGGACGCCAGCCAAGATCGTTTGTGAGTTGTTGGCTGGCAACTGAGAAGTCTTTGAAACGAGGGATGAATCTATGGGACCGAGGGATGGAAGGTTGTGGAAAACGTGCAGCAATTCACAGCTTATAACAAGTAGGCAATAACGAAGCGAGAGGAATTGGCGATAGCATCGCCCTTTATACGAACGAGTGCGTACCGTGTAGCAAACCAGGAGGCAGGTACGGCGGTGAGTCCGCATTCCGAGATTACTATCGACTAGCATCAATCCGAGAAATGCTCGACGAGGGTTCCCCCAACTGCTGACCAGGAAGCGTCTCTCTCGCTCGTGGCGGCTTATCCTGAGAGGCATCCACGTATTATCCTGCCCAGCAGAGGTTCTGAGACCCCGAATTTGGTGTCCTGATGAGAGATCTAATTCTAGGGGGCTCCACAGACGGGAAACGCCATCACAGGAAAACCCCAGATCCGTTGGAAAGAGCTCGAATCTTTAGGTGGTCTGAGAGCGAGGGCGGTCTACCAGTTGCAAGCAGGCGCGATACCCTTTCGGGCTTAGCGCAAAAGTGCCGGGATGAGCCAATAATTTTGGAAGGCACGCTGCGCTGATCTAATCGAAGTTCGAACGGTCCCTGGAAAATCACGACAACGGTCAACGGCCAATGAGTTATTTGTTTACTGCTTTCCATGGAACTTGGCTGCGGTTAGGTGGCCAGACTATTTGGTGGATTACTCATGAAAAAACGCATCTTCTACTGCTAAATACCTAATCGTACATCCGTGGGGAGCATTCATCTGTAGGCAGTAGAAGGAGAACAAAAGAGCAAGCATCTCGACTTCGGTTGAAGCGGAAAGAGGAATATACTTCCTCTACATGCATCTGCCTGCCCCCCCCCCCCGATACGTCTAGTTGGTTCGCGAAAGGAGGGGTTCGTCCCTCGAGTCTAAAGTCCTCAGGTCCCAAGTCTCGAAGCCAGACCGCTTCCATAAGATCCATCGTGTGCTGTTTCCTTCGCCAGACCCTTCCTTGCAACTTCACCAAAGCTTCCATCCATCGTAGCTGTGCTCCGCCGAACATCCATCAATAATGGCTAAGCGCTCGGCCTTTTCTCATCTCACCCTCACCCCCCCTCGAGGCTAGCTGAATATCAGCACCACCAATATCACCGTCGTTAACCTCCATTTTCTTCTATTGTATCACTGCTACGTCTGCCACCACCACGCCCACCCATACGTCCACGCTACGTCCCCCTCCCTTGCCTTGCACTCCTTATACTAAACCTTGTATACCTATATACCATCCCATCCGTTCCATGCTGGTATTAGTAACATCTCGTCCCCAAATCCCACAGCAACTACCTAGTGTACAAAAACTTACGCAAGCAACACACAAGCCATCGTAAAAGCCGCTGCGGGAGCCATAAACATCTATGTAGAATAGCGCATACAGTAAGTAAGTAATTGGTAAGAGTGCTGCAGCCTCCATACACTCCCAAGTGCGCAGCCAAACCAAGACTTATAACCCCCCTATGGCACATACCCGAGGGTTTATCTTCCCCTTTCCACCAGGGGGTGGTTGTGGGCCTTGAGGCATTCTTGTCGCAAGCGGCTGGTGATAATGCGCAGGAGTGGGCGTACGGATATAATAAAGTTGTAGTACGACGGGATAGGGGGGTGTTTGTTGATATCATAGAATAGATATTTTGTCGCAACTGTTACGGAGATGCCAAAGACAGAGACTTCTTTGGACGGCACTCCGAGCAGCTTTCCTGGTCGTTGCACCCTGGTCCAAGCGCCCAGCTTCGGGTTGCTTGTATCCACTCGCCAACCCCTGGCCCGACCAAGTACTTACTAAGAGTATACATATATCCTGTCCCCAAATCCAAGCTTTTCAGCATCCTTCAACCAAAGACAGTCCATAGCCAACTAGCCCAGGTCTTACTGCAGTAGCTATTGTAAATAATAATTGAATGTCGTGGTCACATAAAAAAACCATCCTTTTCGGAAAGGCCCTCTTCGCTCTTTTGGATTGTAAAGATGAACAGCAATTCGTTGGAACAGTGAAAAAGGTGTGCAATCGCTAGAATGCTTCATTAATAACGCTAGTGTCCCAGGGGGGGGGGGTATTCTAATGCTAAGCCCAATACACGATGCCAACCAGTCCTATTTCCGAAAAGGATTCCCTGCTTTTCCCAGCAGTACATTTTAATGGCATTAGGGTTCAAGGGTTATTGCTCCTTCCAAGTTCCCAACTCGCCACCAATCATCCCAGGACTAACCTTTTCCTGCCAGTCATTGTGTGCTGTGCTTTCAGTGCTTGCGCTCACATTTGCATGGCCATGCCAGGCATTCTATGCAAAAGTATCTTCCACAGTTACAGTTAACAAAGGCACAGCCTCCTGCGTGCTCAACTGCAGAGTCGCAGAAAGGGCACTGCTTCAAGTCCACCTTTGCTTCTTTCTTCAGGCTCTTGGGATCACAGATAGCTCCTTCTCCATGGTGTTCCAGGCGGCAAGTCGTACAGACCAGGGTAAAGCATGTAGGGCAACATGCTATCTTCTCCTTGATAGCCTTGAAGTGTTCCCAAAAGCCAAGGCTCTTCGGATCGAGGCCTCCCTCAACTCGACGGTGCACTTGTAGGACGGATGGCCGCGTGCTCGCATAGAGGCGAGGGGTTATGTAAGTTGAGCAGCGAGCTTTGGGGCAATATATCCTTTGGTCGTCAAGCATCTCCATGACCATGTTGTGATATCGAAAGACCTAAAATGCCGAAAACAAAAGCTATTAGTAGGTTACATTCATGCGTGCTCAGGGTCAAGGAAAAAGAAGACTTACATCTTGTGGGTTTGCTTCTCGCTTGACGTCAGCAGGCATGGCAGATACTGGGATGGGTGCGTGGCATAACCAGCAATTCATCATGGCATTGGGTTTTTTAGAGGCCACCGAACGCTTTGCTTGGTCACGAATACAGTCCGGGCAAACTGAACCATCTCCGCAAACCGAGCATTTGTACGAGTCTCCCTGGGGAAAGGACTCCAGACACACGGTACATTCCCTCTTCAGTTCCTTTACTTTCGTCGTTTTAGTCGAGATAGTGGCCCTTGATGAAGAAGCAGTCGAGGACTGTGAAGGTGCATCTCCAAAAATCTTTGCAGCCGGTTTCCTTTTACTGAGCAATCTAGATACGAAAGCCCTGGCCCTTCTAGGTTGCCTAGTTGTTTCGATGGCCTGTCGCTTCCTGAGCGGAAGATTAGACTGCTGAGAAGTCGTCTTCTTGCTGACTTGAGTGTCTTTAAAAGCCTCGTCGGCCGCGCCAGAGATGCCAGAGCTCTCTCTAGTCTCCAGCAGCCTCCTCTTACTAGAGGCGGCACGAGTCTCAACAACCATGGTGATGTATAAGTCGATATTCCGACTTGAGAGGCGGTGAAAGAAAGTTAATTTTAGGAGTTCGTGTCTGAGCCCCCGGGGACTACCAGCTTATGGACACCGGTGAACAAGGCAGGATTCCGGGGCGAAGTGGTATTGATGCAGCAAGACGAGGCGAGATGTGGAGTAGAAAAAAAAAAGAGCGCTCTTGCTCAAGGAGGTACGTGGTGGTTTTATCGGCTGAACCTCGGGAGTTGGTAGGAAAATAGAATGAGGGTAGGTTTCTTGGTGTTGGTGTGGGCTTGATGTTGATTTGGGGGCTTTGTTGGTGTTGACGAAGACGGTGTCAATCCCGTTGTGATCGAGGTGGGGCCTCCTGCCAGAGTGTGAACCTTAAACGAGGCTTCACCAACGCGTGCGACTGCACTGCAAAGTCCACAAATGCTAGTGTGAAGGATAGAGGGAGGTACGATCCACAATCGCACCGGCAGGAACGACGCCCATTGATGAAGGGAAGTAAAAGTGTCAAGGCAAAGTCATGATAACAAAGGACAGCCAGATGCCTGGATTTATCATGGGAGGAAGGGACTCTGGCTTGTACAAGGCTGCCTATCTACATCAAGTGCCACAACAGCCTCGACCATTGACTGGCAGTAGCAGTATCGATTGCGAGTGGGCTGAACTTGGACCCGTGACGTACATGACGGACCGTCAATGGCTGTTTGGGCTGACAACAAGGCGAAACCAGCGTGCTGAAGTAAGGCTTGTACACTTCCAGGGACCAGCGAGCAATCCACAATTTATTAGATATCTGACTCGGCCCTTGAAAGCAAGTTTTGGGGTGTGATGCCACCATAGACATCATTAGTCAGAAAATAGGCCTGGGAGTCATCATAGCCACTGCAGCTTTCCATCCTCGGACCCGGAATTTCCCTAATCGGCGACGTGGGGCTCTGCTATATCTAGTACCTTGATGCAACTACATCTAAAAGGCCATGTGGGCATCGCAACCTGTGCGCGCTACACTACCAAGATAACGTGCGTCCACTACAAGGAATAGTAGAAAATACACATGGTTAAGAGTCATGACCAAATACAAGTTTCGTTTTTAATTTTCAATCAATTCTTTTTCCTCCTCAGCCCAAGGCAACACCAATCTCCTCGGCCTAGTAACCACGAGACATCTTGTGTCAAAGCCCTTTGTAAAAAATATTTACGTGCAAGAGAACAGAAAAATATCTATAAAGCTTATAAATGGAGGGGAAATGTGACCCAGCCAGATGATGAACTACGATTGCATCACATGATGTCCTTTGTGGTTCATGCATCACGGGAAGACAAGGCCCATTCTGCCGCCATGAGAATGTGTTTGCGTGAAGAACGATGGGTACCTGTTTGAAAGAACTGAACACCCGAAGTATGTCGTGCGCCAGCCTACCGTGACCAACCCAACCAAGAACCAATGATGTATAGTGAAAGCAAATATGAAAAACCTGTCATATCGACACCAGGTGCCAAACACGAGAGGGCTTGCCGGGTAAGCTTTGAAAAGTATGGGTATATAGTATGGTAGTAAACCCCCAATCCCTAACCATCCAATGATAAATGGGGCGATATGAATGAATTCCTCATCGCTGTCTCCTCCAACCACTCGGCTCTTTTCCGTGAATCTCCATGAACTGTGTGACGACATCAAGAAAGTGTTGACCCGCTGGGATCCAGTGGAATATTAAAACTAAACTTAACAGCTTAGACAAAGGTCCAAGTGATCTTTCCCTTGCCAATCTCCACGGTCTTGCCACCGGGGTAGAAGACCTGCATACCCTCAGAGTTGACGTCAAGGTCACCAGAAGTCTTACAGTTGGCGCAGCCATCACGGATCTCGCCGTAGCCAATAACGCCCGGGTTGTCGGGGGACTCCATGGCAATGAGGCTGCCGCAGAGAGACATCTTGTTGGGGTTGGCGAGGCCAGCAAAGTAGACGTCGTGGGAAACGGCGACGATCATAGGGTCGTCCATGGTTCCGCTGGGTGTGCGACCAGTATCGGTCCATCCGCAGGCACCGAGGCCGACAGTGTAATAGGTGATGAAACCGGAGTACTCGGCGGTGATGCTGCCGCTAGAACTGTCGCTGCCGCTATCACTATCGCTATCGCTGGCAGAAGTAGGCGCGGCTGCAACACTAGTTGTGGGAGGAACGTAGATGGACGTGCTGGTAGTGGGAGCGACATAGACGGAGGAGCTGGATGTTGTAGTGGGAGCAGGTTCCTCAGTAGTAGGCTCAGGTTCCTGGGTGGTGGACGTTGAGGTGGAGCTGGTTGTTTCAATATCCTCGATGGACGGAGAAGATGTTGTCGAGGTGCTGCTAGTGGTAGAGCTAGTAGTGGAGCTGGTGGTAGAGCTCGTGGTAGAGCTTGTAGTCTTCTCCGTAGTGGTCGTAGTGGAGTCCTTGAACTTTCCAGGGGAGGGGTTCAGTCCAATGGTGGTGGTAGCATCGACGGTGACATACTCAGTCTCCCAGACGGTTTCCCACTCGGTCATGGTTTGCATGCGCTTCTCGATATCGCGTTCGTGGTGCTGCTGGTGGGCATGGCGAGCGTGGTTGTGGGGCTGGGCTATGGCACCAGCAGCCATGAAGGCGGCGATAGCAGCGGTAGCAGTCTTCATTTCGAATGTTTCTTTTCTCCGTTTGTCTTTTTCAGATGTCTCGGTGACGTGTGTCAGGATGTAATATGTATCTGGTTTGTATGCTTTCTTTGATATACGATGCGGGCAAATAGGATTGAGAAATGAATGTGGTTCCAGCAATAGTAGCTTAGGAGAGAATCCTGCTCTTAATTGCTTGTTGATGGTTTCTAGACACGACTCGGGAAGGAGTGACAACAGTGAGTAGTACACTGGGGATATATTTGGAGCCGACTCGACGATCAACGAAGGGCGAGGGAAGAAAGTGAGTACAACGACAAGATCCGGAAGGGTTGGGGAAAGGCAGGGCAAAGCCTTTATTTCCCTCGGGAAAGGAGACGAAAGCGCCGCGCGAAACAAGGCCTCCCAATATACGGCTGTGTTTGTTGTATGGGCTCGGTACTATGTGGGTATGGTTACAACGCAGAGGTCCGGGTATGGACAGCTGGGGTGTGTGGGTCACCCCTGGAAGAAAGGAAGAACATACCAGAGCAGGGGTGCGACTTGTCATTCACCCATGTTCCTTTCTCACTTTCCCAATAAGGGTGGCGGCGACGCTTAGGAGGGAGACGGTACTTCCAAGACGATCGGCCTCCCGTATTCTTCCCCGCTAGTCTCACCGCAAAGGTACATGGGTTGTCAGCGTTCTGGTGTGAGCTGTTCTACAGCCTCCTTAACTGTACGTCTTCCCCACCCCTCAGTTGGAATTTTCACCAGCACAGAAACAACAATCGAGAGATCCCCGCCTCGTTTCCTAACAATAACTACCAGGCTCCGAGCGGTCCACGATAAAAACAAAAATAAAATAAAAATAAAAAAGAGCAGGGAAAAAAGAAGGAAAAAACGAAGAAAATAAAAGGCTCGGGTTGGTCGATGGGAAATGGACTTGGGTGCGCGGGCCCACCCCGGAAGATGGCTGACATTCAGGCTTGTTTCCTCTGACACCAGGCAAATCCATCATTGGCCAGGCCCGGGTAAGCTGGTCGAAGACTATGGCCAATAAGCATTGGTGTTTCCTCTAGTTTGCTCGCAAATATGGGGATGGGTGCGATTGGTACCTGAATCGTCTGCAGGGTTAGCCCATGTCCTTCTCCAGCTTGTCCAGGAACCCGAAATTCATCCAGGGGCAAAAGCCGCACCTGCCCCTGCAGCATCCAGCATGTGCCATCCTTTTTCGTCGTGGTTTGCCAAGCCCCTTTCCCGTACGCTCCCAGCTTGTTCGTGGATCGCTGTTTTTTCTTTTCCCTTTTTTACCACTCACCATCGCTGCATGCCGCGGCTACATGCTTGCTGCGGGTGCTGGCATTCGGTCAGTGGTCAGGTATTTTTCTCCGTGGTTGGGCACACCTTTGCGCGCACTTTCAATCTCCAGTAGGGAGTAGAGTCGGGAGCCTAGAAGGACCCAACCCGGCTTCGAGTCCGACAACACATGAACACAAGTTTAACTGTGATGTATTACCAAAGTGTGCCATGAGAGAAATAGAGTTCTCTCCCAAATTAGGTGCTAGCATGCGGCATGCGGCATGCAGCATGCAGCAGCGCTGTATTCCGATGAGTTGTCCCAGCACCATCCATTCCGCATGGTGAATTCTTGCTGCTAGGTTCGTGTCCAATTTCACCCATCGAGTATTTATGAATAACCATGTTTACACATTGCGAATCTCTGTATGGCCCGGATTACCGCTCACCCAATTTGGCAACCATGGTGCTACCAGCAGCCAAGCAGCCACTCAATTCCACTACAAATTCTCTGGGTTGGAGCTATTGGAGCTTCTTTGGGGGGCTTTGCTTTGCTGTAATTTCATCCTCGCTTGGCCCCTGGAACCCGGACCTCACTACGTACCCAATGCCCAATTAGCAATGCCACCACCACTTTAACCAGCGTCGAGAATTGACCACCACCAGACGAATTTGGGGACGGCTATTGCACGACAACCATTTCTTTTCACGCTTTTCCCTCCTGGTGCGGCCGCTTAGCAAGCCAAGCGCCGCCCAGATACCAGCTCACCGCCGCATCACCGTAGAGGCAGGGCGACAGTCTGGTCAGAAAATAAATTCTAGTCAGGCGCGATGAACGGTCTTAGGTCGTTTTTCTTAGGTAGGCCTTCTGTTTTTATTTTTGTAGGCTTGGTACGGTGAGGGAAGCGGCAGGAGCAAAGTGCATATTTTTCTTTCTTGCTGTGCACTAGAATAATGCTTTAACGATCCAGATACATCGATATTTTATTAACACCTTGTCCATAAGTGTAAAACAGTTTCAGCCACACCACAGTGCCCAGATGGCCAAGTCGGTAATTGCCAGTCAAGCCATATAGTTCATCATTTTTGGCGTTGAAAGCTGGGTCTTGGTTTATGAGGGAAGGTGACAATAAACTCACATGCAGGTCTCGTAAAATTAGTAAAAATAGGGAGGATGAGAACAAGAAATTATCCAGATCGAATCGCCCGTATTATCTGATCAAACCCATCTCGGAAAATAACATGGGAGATCATGCAAATAATTGCAATAAAACGGGTTTCTAGGCTTCTAGCTGGTGGGGGGGGGGGGGGGGGGGGGGGGGGGGGGGGGGGGGGGGGGGGGGGGGGGGGGGGGGGGGGGGGGGGGGGG
>JAKWBI020001105.1:0-10907 GCA_022664585.2 Zalerion maritima | reverse complement strand
AGGCCGTAAGCCTTTAATAAAAGCTAAAAAGCGGAAAATAAAATCCTATAGGTGCTAAAATTCAGGGGAATTTTCCTTAAAGGCCAGCCGAATTTGGTTTAAATCCTAATTAGCAAAGGCATCATTCTTGGTACAATTAACATAAAATGTTAATTTTCCCCTTACTTATTGCCTTATAACCATATTATTAGCCATAAAATAAAAAATAGGATATTGGGCAAAACTAAATAATTCATTAATAATAAATCAAAATAATGGAAAAAAGGGGAATTTATACCGTTTATTATAATATCGTATAGCATGAATTAAATAATCCTGTAATTTAATAAAACGATGCCGTGGGGTATTAAAATCGGCCTGGCCTATGCGAAATAAGTAGGGAAAAGCATTATTAAATAATACTAGGGATTTATCGTATTCGTTAATAAGGATAGACCGGCATATAAGTACTAAAAGCTCGGTAAAACCAGTATTTGCCCTATTTTGGTTACATTATTAACGAATTTCGGCCCGTAACTGGTTAATTTCCAGGTCATTAAACTGTAAATTAAAAACGCCTGCAATAAATAGGTCATCTATAAACTTCTCTTTATCCTTAATGGTTAAAGTATTAACAAAAACAGTATTAGCAATAATAACAGGGATTTAATCGAAAATATCCCCATTATTTGGTAACTCTTGTATTGCCTGTAAGGAAATATCGATGTCTTTATAACCAGGATGGTTTTGCTTGAAATAAGGCAGCCAGATCTGTATAATAAATTAATAAAAGAATAAAAATAAATACGGAAAGGAATAAATACGGAAAGGAATAAATGCGGAAAAGAATAAATACCTTAATCCCTGATTTTCTAACATTAAATTCCCCCCTATGCTAATTAGCAAAGTGGGGATTTTCCTGGTAATTTTTGGGCCGAATAATAATAATTTCCAAATCTTTTGGAAATAATAGAAGTTGATGATAAACCTGGACAAATAATATATTAATAAGAATATTAGAAAAATGAATTATACAAAAAAAAACATACCTTGGTAATATTCCTTGTAAAATTTCTATAATGGCCTTTATACCAATATTATTCCCCCCGTACCTGGCGTATTTAACTAAAAGTATACACCCTAGAAATCATTATTTGCTTTATTTAAAAAAGCTCAGGTAAATGATTAGGTATAGGGCCAAAATCCAGGTTATTCTTTACCGAATAAAAAAAAGGCTTATCGGAAGTCTTTTTATCGTCTTTAATTCGGCATCGTCGGTAAAGTCCTTCCTTTAATAAATCCATATTAAACCATTTTTCTTGGCAACGGAAACAACATTCCATTATGGATTTATTTAATACAGATTGGAAATTCTGCATTAAATTAATATTATCGGGGGAAATAGCAGGTTATTAGAAAGGAAATAATGGATTTATTCCCGTTAAATTATAAGGGGCGGGATAATTAGGTTAAGAAACCAAATAATCGGTACCGGTTATAGTGGAAGGTAAAGGGGAATTTAAAAAGAAGGGAATAATTAAAGAATTATTAAAAGGGAAAGGGGGTGAAATATTTAGGGAATAAAAGGGTAAGGGAATAGAAAATACCGTAAAAATAATAAAAGGGTCCGAGGAAGAAAGAGTCGATGTGGAACCCTATTAAATAAATTAATAAAAATATTATAATAATAAAAACCGTAAAAAATAAATATTAATAAATACCGTTAATTATAATTAATTAAAACTTTTATTTCGGGATAAGGGTAAGGGCGAAGGCGAGGGGACAAATAAAAAGGAAGAGGGATTAAAAGAAGAATTTAATGGAATAGGAATGGTAAATTATAAAGGTGGTGGTGGTTATTCCTATTAAATTTTTTAAATATTAGATTTTATAAATATAAAAAGGAAAAAGTAAATTAATATACCGTAATTTGTAAATTATTATTATTACGCCGTTTGGTTGGGGTATATTGAGGGGGGCTTAAAACTTTAGAGGTTCGCTTATTAATAATATTTTATTGAGCAATATTTCGGTAATTTAAATAAACTTGAATGGGGGTTTTTTAAAAACGAGGATTATTAAAACGGAAAGAATCCCATTTATTATATTTTTTATGGTATTTTGCACAGATTTTATTTCCTTGCCAAATGGGCAAATTTTGGGACTTTATATTAAATAAAATTGTTAGAAACAGGTGTTATCATAAAAGGGAGAGTTCTAAAATGCAAAAGAAATTTCAAAACCTAATAAAAATACCGATAAGAAGAACGGATAGTAAAATGTTATATGATAAATGCCGATCAAATGCGTTTTTAATAATAACAATTAACCTTATTTACGTTATTTAATAACGAAAGGAAAATCGTAAAAATAAGCAAAAATATGCGTTGTATAGCCAAACTTCTAATAAACATTTTTATTAATTCCATTTCATTTTATCATTTTTATTACGGTGGATGCGGGCAAGTATATATTTGTAAAACAATAAATGCACAGACGTTTTCTTATTAGTTGTATGGCGCTCAGACCACATGGGAAAACTATATTAAATATATTTCTTAGTTTACTATTAAGCTTATAGCTCTTTTTTAGAGTTACTGATAAGGGTTTTTAAATATTACAAAATAATAAGAATTTTCTATTTAATATGCTTATACTAATAAATATACCTGCAAATTATTAAAAAATGGTTTTTCGCCTAATTAGGAAGGACTCCACACTTTTCACCTTTTAAGCCACTTCCTATAAATGGCTGAGGTCACGTTAAGGAGTAACGATAAGTGCCACAATAATATGTATATTCGATTTACGGAGGGGAAGAAGAGAAGGAGGGGGAAAAGGCTTGGGACAGGGGGAATAATCCATGGATAGCTTTTTATACGTATCGGTCCCGCGGCTAGCCCGTTATATGTATATTATAATATGGGTGGGCCTATAATATATTCCTTTTTTTACCCGTCCGGCTTTATAGCGGTGGTACCGCGGGCGCGATTATTTGCGGTATAATTATATATTGTGCCCCGTAATATGCGTATTTTTCCTCCGCCACCTTTACTTATATAAAGCCCTTATTACGGCCGCTATGTGTAATAATTATAAGGGCCATTTCTCGGCCGACTATTATACTTTTCCTAACCTTTACCATAATAATAACCGTAAGTGGCCCCCCCCCCCTTTTTTTTTTACCTTCCTGGGCGCCCGTATAGGCGCCTAATATTCTTATAGGTGTTTTATACCCTAAACGGTGGTTTTGCGGGCTTTAGGCATTAACCTATTATTATTTAACTTTTATCCCGGCCAAATTCCGTCGAGATTTTTACCAATAAGTCCCCGTGGTTTTTTTTTTATTGCGAATTCGTTATAATGGCGGTGGTTAATATTTATATAATATTTTAAACCGCTTAACCTTTTACCCCCGGCTTAAGTGGTTCCGGGCCGGCTTTTCCGGCGCCATACCGCTTTTTTTCCCGCGATGGTGGCGCCGCGAAGCCGGCGGCCCGTAAAAGTATTATTATTTATATTTTTTTTATTATTAAGGTATATGGTGGTTCCCGTATTTATTTCGCCCCTAAGGCGGTATTAATCCATTATATATAATAAACGGTTTCCGCCCCTTATATAAGCCCCGTTAAAAAATAAAAATTATTAGGGTATGTAATCCCCGTTCCGGCGCGCGGTCGCTGCGGTTTACGATTAACCGGTGTAGGATATTTTTATTAAAGCTGAGCGCAATAAATCGTATAAAGCCTATATCCGTTATATTATTAATTCCTTTACCCGCCGTTATTATAACCAATTTAATAAAATGCCCCCCTTAGGCCTTTTTGGTGGGCCGCGGTTAATTCGGTATTAATTCGTAAGGTAAGGTATTATTTGTTTTTTATATTTTAAGAGTAATTATACCTGTAGTATTATAAATAATAAAGGGCGTTTTTAATGGCCCCTTTCCCCGGGCAATTTATTATTAATCCGCCCCGCTAATACTCCGATGCCCCTAATATTATAGCCGTTATTATTGCCTTTATTATTACCGTTAAAATTGGGATTTCCCGTAATAACTTTACCGTAGGTCCGCCCCGGCTCCGCTGCGTGCCCGCCCTTATTAACCCTTAAATTAGGCCTATTAATAATTTAATAATAAAGTTTTTTATTGTATTAATACGGGGCATTACACCGGCTCGGCGCCGGTTATCCTTACCGTGCCCGTTATTAGTGTAATATTTACGCTTAGGCAGGCAGCCTTTCTTATTAAATTAATCGGTCGCCTTATTATTATGGGAAAGGAGCTTTTTACTTTTTTATAAAACCGCGTAAAACCCGACCTCCCCTTTTTTTTTTTTTTATATTCGCCGGTAAACCTTTATTAATTCCCTTAATTCCTTATTTCCCTATCGCCTTTTATTAACATAATATCCTTCCTTGGGCGATACGCGCCGCGCCCCCGCGGCGGTTTTAATACGTTTAATAATGGTATTGGGTCCGTTAATTAATTACCCTGCCTAAAATATTGGTACGGTTTCGGGTATAAAACGCTGCGAATTTCTCCTATATTTTTTTATTTTTATTATATTATTATGGGTATTTTTTACGCTTAGGGCTTAGTCCCTTTAAATTTTATTTAATTTATTACCAAATTACGGCTTCCGCTATATTATTATTATTAATTTTAAACGTAACTTAGTTTATGCGGGGCCATTATGGGTTGCCGTATTACCGAAGCGCTATTCGTAACGGTTTAGCGCCGCTGTATTTACGAGTTGGGATAATGGCTTTTAAGTTGGTTTGGCCCAGCCCTGCCATTTTATTAATATTTACCTAATAATACCGCGACCCTATTTTTAAGTCCGCGCTTTAAATATCTTTTTTACTTTTTATTTATCCCCGCCTATTTTTTTATTCCGGATCGGTGGGGATTATATATTATTTTAGGTTTAAAATGGTAAGGGGTTATAGTTGGCCTATTATAAAAGGTTTATATAAAAATACGGGTGGATATTTAAAGGTATATTTAATATTATTATATATAAGTTTATTACCCCCGTAATCGTATATTTAATATAAAGCCAATTTAATTTTCGCGAGGGCCGCGCGGTGATTATATTATGCAGGAAAAGCCATACCTTATTATTTATCTTAAATCTTTTTACGGGGGAGCGGTATTTATTCGCTGCGTTTTTATATTATTATTATATAGCCGCTACCGCCGTTTATACCCATTCGGTGGCCTTTTTTAACCTGTCTAGGAATTGCTTTACGCGTTCCCGCGGCGTTTTCTTTAAGGGCCCTAGGTTATCGCGCTCCATTATGGGTATTATATAATACCCGTACATAATAAAAAATGGGTTAAAACCGATTAATAATAAATTACGGTTATTAATGATTAATTATATTACCGGTAGGAGCCCGGGCCAGTCCAATTGCTTTATTAATATAAATATTCGCAAAAAGTGCTGGACCTTTTAATTTGCTAGCTTAATTACGCCGTCGGTTTAGGGGTGGAATACGGTTAATAACCGTTATATTATACCCATTAACTCGTATAAATATTACTAAAAGCCGCCCACCTAATTCGAACCTTTATTATTTATAATCGCTTTAGGGAAACCGTGGAAATATTAAAAATACTGTATAAACCTTTCGGCGTATACCTCCGTTATTATAAATATTATGGTTTTTAAAATTACGCCCTTATAAAGGCGGTTGGTAATTATTATTAAAAAGCGGGGGTTATACGGGTCCGCGGCGGGGAGGTTTATTATAAAGTCCACGGATATTTCGCTTTAAAAATGGTCCGCCATTAAAAGTGGTTTTAATAAGCCCTTTTTTTAATTTTTCCATACGGTGGTCCTATCGTATATATTATAATTACGTATAAAACGGTATACCATACGGGTTATACCCGGCCAAAAATAATTACGGAATAATATTATTAATATTCCGTTATATTTTGGGTGGCCGATAATTATAAAATTATAAGCCCGCTAAATAAGGGCGGTTTATAATTATTTTTACGCTGGTATTTAACGCCGGTCCCTAAAACGTAAATATTCCTTAAATCCGAGGGAGTATTTTATAATAAAAACCTTTATTTTTATACCCGAGGGGAACACTTATTCCCCTTTTTCGATTACCTTCCGTATAATTTTATATTGGTTATTATATTATACCGTTGCGGACCATAATTCCTGGACCTCGGCGTTTTTAAATGATAAGCCCGGAAGGGCCCCCATATTATATATGGCCGCCGGTAGCCAATCGTTATAAACCAGCTGGAAATTGCGGCCGGTAAGGCGTTCGTTTTTTTCCCCCTTTAATATATTCTGGTCCCGCCGTAATAATACGTCGGGCATTAGGAATAACCAATCGGGGCGGAATTTTAGCCGGAAATGGTACCAATATATTTATTCCTACCAGCGGACCTGGCGTTTTAATAAGCGCCTTTTAATTATAAAATACCGTAAATTATTATAATTTAAATATACCCGGAACGCGCCGGCCATATTGCGGAATTTTATATCCTATATTTTTATACTTTTTATTATGGTTAAAAGTTCCTTATTATGGATATTATAATTATATTCGGCTGGCGTTAATCGTTGGGAGAAAAAGGCCACGGGGCGTAATATTCCCGCTTCGCTTTATTAAAAAAGGTAAAAGCCTATTGCCTACCCCGAATTATTAGCCTTTAGGACCGTTTCCGCCGCCGGGTCGAATTGCGCTAATACCGGGGGGGCCATAAATACCCTTTTTAATCGCTGGAATACTTCGAATTTAATAAGGCCCTAATAAAATCCTTTTCCCTTTTTAAAAAAGGCGGAAAGCGGGAGTTTTAAATTAAAAAATTGGTCGATGAATTCCTTATAAAAGTTAGCGAAGTCTAAAAAGCCGCGGACCCCTTTTACGATTATGGGCTTTTTTTATTTATATATAGCCCGTAATTTTTCCGGGTTAACGCGTATCCCTTTTTTTATTATTATAATAAACCCAAGGTATATTATTTTTTTATTACGAAAACGTATTTGGTTAGGTTTAATTAAAGGCCTATATTACGGAGCTTTTTTATAATTTGGCGGACCTTTAATATATAGTTTTACTTTATACCGTTTAAATAAACCAATATATTATTTATATATACCGTATAAAATATATCGAGAAATTCGCGTAATATATTATTAATATATTATTAAAATAATACTCCCGCGCCGTTAAGGCCGAACGGGGTTACCGTTTATTCGTATAGGCCGAAATAAATTCCGAATATTATTTTTCACTCGTTTCCGTGGCCAACGCGTAATTTATAATAGGCGGCTTTAATATTTATTTTAATAAATTAACGCGCCTTGGCCAGGATCCGTAATGTTTTATAAATAAACGGTAGGGGGTAATAGTTTTGGCGTATAACCGCGTTTAATCTTTTATAATTATAATAAAAATATAACCCGCCCCCCGGTTTTTTAATAAAAAATACCGGGGCGCGTACGGAAAAGCTGTTGGCCCTTATATAACCCTTATTAAATAACTCCGTTAGGGTTTTTTATAAAACTAGTAATTCCTTCCTTAATATACCGTAAATCGGACCCCATAATATTTACGGGTTTTTCCCCTTGGTATTTTTTATTAACTTTATTATATGCTTTACGGAACCGCGGTAGGGTAATAATACCTATTTTTTATCGGGTTTAAATATATTTTCCAGCCCTTTTAATTTATTAGGTGGCCGGAATGGTTTGGCCACTAATACCCTTAATTATTCGTTAATATTATATAGGGATATCGCAAATAATATTAGGTTACTCGCTTTTACTTTATACGCTATGGTATATAAGGTGGCGATATTAATTAATTATATATCCATTAAAACGGTACCCTTTAATCCTTTTTTTTTTATAAAAAGGTTCGCCCTACCAATATAAATCCGTTTTTTTACCGCTTTATATATAACCGCTTTTTTTTTATACCATGGTTTGCCCAGTATTATTGGGTATAAAAGGTTCGGGATAGGGTAATAAAAATAATGCTAGGAATACCCATTAATATTAATATTTATATATACCGCCTTTATTATTATAGTTTTTTATTATACGGGCAATGCGGACGCGTATATTAATACCCTGGCGGGTACCGGAATATATAGGAGGCGAAGTTTAATAATAAGGGAATTATAAATCGCGCCGTAATATAGGCACCCATTATCGATAAAAGCGTTAGTAAAATAAATCCTATTTAAATAAATGTTTATTAAAAAGGGGGTGCCGTTTATTCGTTTATCCCCTTTATTATTTCGCTCCGCGTTGGCGGCTCCCGGGCACGCCTACGCTTAAGAATTACCCTTTTAACTTATTTTCCCCCTTATTTTTATTTAACGCCCCTAGGTGGGGCATTACGCCTACAGTACTAATCCGGACCTTTTTAATTGGCTTGGCCGGGGCTAATTTATATTTTAAAATAAAATAATTATTAAATCCATATTAAATATATTAGTCTTTTTTGCGCCGGCGCTTTATTTTAATTACGGTTACCTATTTAGCGCGGCGTGGTTTATCCTTTAATTTAAAACTTATGGCGTTTACCCTTAATATTAAAGTGTCCGGGTTTTTTTCGGAACGCGATTAATGTATTATTAATACGTTACTCCTTTTTTTACCCAGTGCCAAGTTTAGGCGGAACGCAATATTAATAATTATACGAACCCATTTTTAATAAAAGTTAAGAAGATGAACCAATATTAATATTAGGCGAAGGCGTTGGTATATTGCTTTATTTAATAATATAATTTTAATAAAATTATCCTATATATAAAATTCCCTGCGTTTATTAGGAGTTATTTAAATCGGGAGTAAAAGGCTAAAAATAATTGCCTTTTCCCTTAATATAAGGAGTGGAATTTTTTCGCCGCTTATTTATAATTATTAGGGTTTCCGAATACCGTTTTTAGGTGCGTAATAAATCGCGCGGGATTTTAACCCATTAATTCGCTTTCGCCGTAAAACATTATAATAAGGGCTTTCGGTTTATCCTTTAGGTAAGCATTAATATTATATTATAAAAATATATCGCCTTTAATAAGGTTTTAGTCCAGGATTAATTTGCGTTTAATTTCGATTTAAAATACCTTTTATTTCGCCTTATTACCGTCGAACTTTACCGGCCAGGGGAGTTGCCTCCGTTACGGGATTATTATAACCGGCGGGTTATAATTTATTAGGGCGGGCGGCGCTTAATACGCCGCCGAGATCCGGGTATCGAGGGCCGCAAGTATTTAAATTAAGCGTTTTTTTATATTATTTAGCTCGGCGGCGGATTTATTATTAATGGCCGCAAATGCCCGGGTTATTTTTTGGTGGATAAGCAATATTACCGCCTCGGGAAGGGTTTATTATATTTATTTACCGGCGGAAGCCTGGTTATTTTTATTCGGGTTATTATTTATAATAAAGGCGTTACGGGGTAGGTGCGGGATAAAGTATAATAAAGGATTATTTAAAAATCGAATATATATAAAGGGCTAAGGTTATATTAAGGAATAATAATAAGTATTATAATAATATGTATATTCGATTTACGAAGGGGAAAAAGGAAAGGAGAGGGGAAAGGCTTGGGACGGGGGGAATGATTTATGAATAGCTTCTTATACGTATCGGTCCAGCGGCTAGCCCGCTATATGTACGTTGTAACATGGGTGGGCCTATAACACTTCCCCCCTGTAACTCTTAGTAATCCCTCACGGGCTCAATGATTTTAGAAAGCGAATACTTCGCTCGCTTACGCTCACTACGTATTCCCAATTATAATATAGGACTTATTCTTATTATAAAGATCTCTAGAAGGATTTAAGCATAAACAAATAATATAATTCTATAAGCAATCGGGTAATAAGAAAAAGCTGAATTATGGAGGTTTAATACCAAAGTCGACTTTTGTATAGTTAAAAAATACTGTTTACTTTTAGTTTAAACTTTTTAGAATAATTTATGCTCGAACAGCTTGAGGGGGACTTTAAGGTAGCAGGAAAGGAAGCCAGTTACCCAGATCATTTATATTTTACCGAGAGCAATTACCGTCTAGATTTTTGCGCCTCGGACCAAGAACTAATTACCCGTGCCACGCCCCCACAATTGCGGGGTACGGGTTTTAATTCTTTCACCCACCCGCCTTGTGGGTGCTCGCCACCTGAACACAACTACTAGGTGAACGGAAATTTTCCCGATTTTTTAACCCTTTTTATGATTATTTATTATTTTTCCTTTTACGCTTTTCGAATATAATTAATAATAAGACTAATAGTATCTTTTATTATTTCCGTTTCTTTTACAAATAACTTTTCTTTTATATATATTATATTAATACCGTAATATAACCTTTTTTCTATTTAATCTTTTAAAATTTCTTTTTTATACCATACTTAATATTTGTATTTTTATAATTAATTTATAAGCTTTTTTAATATAAAGACCGGGTATTATTAATTATAAGTACCGCCTCATAATATAGTCGCGTTTTTCTTTTTACCTAAACCATTAAATATCATTCTTTTAGTAATTTAATAATAATCTAAAAAATTTATAAAAGTTTAATTTGATTTTTATTTCCATAATTTCCTTATATATTTTTAATAATTAAAATTTAAGTCCGGGGTTATTTTATATTAAAAACCCCGAAATAATTATCCCTAATTTTATCAAACGTTCGAATTATATATTAAATTGCGAATAATTATTTATATACAAAAATTTAAAATAATAAAAACTATACCATAGTATTTTTTTTATTTTCCGTTATATATTAATTATTATTCAGTATTTTTCAAGGAATTATATAATATTAAAAATATTAAATAAATTATAATGGTTAATTGGGAATACGTAGTGAGCGTAAGCGAGCGAAGTATTCGCTTTCTAAAATCATTGAGCCCGGGAGGGATTACTAAG
>JAKWBI020001104.1:0-10948 GCA_022664585.2 Zalerion maritima | reverse complement strand
AATTAATTTAAATATAAGCGCGGAAATTAATATTATTAATTTATTATTTATAATAAAATATAAATTTAAAAAAGTATCGATGGTTTTATTATAATTAAGTATATTTAACGGAACGGAGGTAATATTTTAAAATATATTTAAAATTCCATTTTATATGGTAAATAATCGGGGAAATTCCCGCACCTTTATCGCTTTATATATTACGGTGGAAAATAAGAATAATAATTCCCTTATATTATTATTAATGGCGGTAATAATATAGGAGAAAATCGCCCTTAATCCGCCAATAAAACGCTGGTTTTTCACCATCGACCTTATATATATTTCCATTTTATCCGCTCGTAAATTTATAAAAATTTATAAAAATAAGGCCCATATATTTTCCCTTATATAAACGCCACCCGAGTTATTTCTCGAAAAGGAAAAAAAAAAAATAACGCGGTATACCCCTAAAAAATCCTAAATAAATTTTAGGCGTTTTAAAATATATTCGAAAACCCCGTAAATAATGCCCTTCCGTTATATAATAACGCGGATTATACCATTCCTTTCCTTCCCAAGTCCATACCTTCTTATAGGCCTATTTACCCATTTTCCCAAAAGGAACTGGTAACCCTACAAGCTTATTTAAACAAATGCCTAACCAAAAAACTTATATATTTATTATTATCCCCATTAAAAGCCCCGATTTTATTTATTTTAAAATTAAATAAAAATTTAAGGTTTTATATAAATTATAAGGGTTTTAAAAAAATAACGGTAAAGAATCGCTACCCCCTTCCTTTAGTAACGGAAATTTTAAACCGAATTAATAAAATATAATTTTTTACCAAAATTAATATTAAAAATATATATTATCGAATTTATATTAAAAAAAAAAGGGAGTGGAAAATAATATTTTATTTTTAATACGGCTATTATAAATACCTGGTTATATTATTTGGCCTTATCAATACCCCTATTACCTTTTAAAATTATATTTATAATACCCTAAAAAAATTAATCGATAATTTTTATATTATTTATTTAAATAATATTTTAATTTTTTTCTCCGATTATAATATATATACTAAGCATCTTTAAACCGTTTTAAAACGGTTATATATTATATAATTATACGCGAAGCCGTCGAAATGCTTTTTTTATATAAAAGAAATTAAATTTTTAGGCTTTATTTTATTATTCTAAGGGATTTTAATAAACCCCAAATATACCCTTACCATTATTAAATGGCCATTTCCGCGAACCTATTATAATATATAAGTATTTTTAGGGTTTTATAATTTTTATTAAAGATTTATTTATAAATATTTTAATATTATGGCTCCCCTTACCAATTTATTAAAAAATAATATAAATAAGAAAAAGCCAGGGTTTATTAAACTAAACGCTTTAAAAAAGGAGGCGTTTTACCAGTTTATCGATATATTTTAAAATATTCCCCTATTTCGTTATTTTAACCCCTAATTACTTATACGGGTTAAAACCGATACCTTAAATTAGGCCTAAATAATTATTTTATTATAACCGGACAAAAAAAATATATACCACCTTATTATTTTTTAATTTATTAAGTTTAAAAAAGCTAAGCTAAATTATAATACTCCTAATAAAAAACTACTCGTTATTATTTTATTATTTAAATATTAATAATATTATCTCGAAAGGTTAGCATTCCTAATTAAAATCCTTTCGGATTATTTTAATCTTTAAACCTTTATAAATTAATAAAAATTAAATGGCCGCCAAATATATTGGTATATATATTTGGCCCCCTTTAATTTTAAGATTAAGCACCAGGCAAATAAATAAAATCCTATTAATATTTTATCAAGGAGGTTTAATTATATTTTAAAAACTCCGGTAAAAGGTAATTCTTTTTTATTATTATAAAGGAAAATGGTTAAAGTATATAACCTTAGGGCCATATAACCCTAAAAATTAAATAAATTATTATTTAAATATTCCTAAGCGGACCTTATAAAGGAATTTTAAAAAATAACCCTGCCCCGGGTAATAATTAAAACTATTATAATAAAGGAAAAACCATACTTATTTATAAATAAAAGCCTATATAATTATATTAAATAATTATAAAATATTAATTTAATATATATTAAAAAAATCGCCATTTTAATATTAGGTAAACTTTAGGTTTTTAAAAACCTAGGTTAAAAAAGTTTAAATGGCCTTTTATTATTTAAGGAATATATAATTATTCCGATAAAACTTATAATTCGGAAAAAGTTTATATAGCTTTATTATAATAATCCCTTGGTAAAATATTTCGGTAAATTTAAAATAAATAAATTATTAGGTCGGAAATATTTTTAATTAGGGATAAGTAAAAATGTGGTTAAATATATTAACGGATATGGTATTTATTAAAAAATAAGTATATTAAAATATTATTCTTATAATATTATAGTTTTTTTACTAATACCCCGGCGTTTTATAAATGAATTTTTTATAAATTTTATTATTAATTTATTATTAATTATAAATGGTTTCGAAAAGGTGGACGTAATCCTTATAATAATATATAAATATATTAAACTTGGAATTTTTCTACCTATATTGTAATGGGGTCCACAGGTTTACCCTATGGGAAGGTCAGGCAAGGTGCAAGAGGCTAGAATAGATGGGATGGCAATGAGTATATTGTAGCCAGTCTTTTTAAGAGCTTATTCTTGAGAAAAAAAAAAGGAGCTAAGTTCCTCTGTTTTTGCGTTCCCTGGGGGGATCGCTTATATTACGCTAAAAGATCCTTAGCGTTTTATCCCAGGAAGGTTTTTTGTACCAGTCCCGGGTAGGTCCCGGGTAAATCGACGTTCCTTATAATTATCCTCCCCTTTAGGGCGAATATCCTTAACCGCCATTACGGCCCAAAAGCGTTATAAATTATATGGTGGGTATAAAATGCTTGCGTTAGTATAAAAGGTATGGGCGTAGGCGTGGCTGCCGTATATAACGGCGTATTATATACGCAATGGTATATATAACCCTAAAGGCTTAATTATTATGGTTATGCATTTTTATAATAACGCATACCTTTTTATGGGTAAATAAAATATAATCCTTTATTAAATTATTACCCATTTTTTATTACCTTTTTTCCAGTATTTCCTTAATATAATATTAACTTATAATCTTAATTTCGTTTTAATTAATTTAAACAATTAATTAAATATAACGTCACTTAATTTTCACTTATACTTTATCTCTCTTTACCTTAACGACACCTTAGCGTATATTAAACGATTATTTATATTAATCGTTTTATTATAATAAATATTATACCCCATTATTATTATAAAACCAAAGTACAGTATTATTATTATTTCGCAGGGCAGCGGGACCGCGGCGGCGCTATCCTTAATTAAAAGCATACTTATATATATTGCCGTTATTATATTATAAATAATATCGACTTATTGCGTAAACCTAATTATTTTAATAGGCTCGCGCGGCCAGATTATTATTAATCGGGAGGTATTATTATATTATATAATAATTATGGCGAAAATAATAACCTTTATAAATAAATAATATTTCCTAAGCATTCCTTTAGTATTAATATACCGCTAATTAAATAAAAAGCCTATCGTTAATATAAAAGGTAATTTCGATAATTTATTTAAAACGATTATTTAACTTAAAGGTTATCGTTCGTTGGTATATATTTATTAAGGCATTTCCCTAGCGTTTGCCGGGTATTAATATAATAAAATAACGCTTTCCTTTTAATAAGAATAAGGTCGCCGCCGACCCTAACGCGGTTGGCGAGCTTATTTTTAATATTGGGCATTTTCGTAAATTTAATAAAAAGTTCTATAATTATTAGGCCCTCCTACTGTACTACGAGTAGTAGTATTATTTTAAGCATAGGCTTATTAATAATAAAAAAAACCGTGCTACCGTAAATAATACCCTAATATAATACTGGTAATAAAAGGGCAATATTAATAATCTCGTTTTTCTTTTTAAAACTTTACCACCTACCAAACCATAATGGTGGGTTATTGGTCTTTTTTGGCCTAATTTATACAGCGATTTCCCTTAGGTATTATAAGTTTTATCCCGATAAAACGCTTCCCTAATAATATATTAATAATTTTAGGGTAATTAGGGTGCGATTGGTAATAAAATTTAAAAGTTTTAATTAATACCGCGTCTTATACCAAAAGACTCGGGGTTCGCGGCGTTTTATATGGTAAAATACCATTTTATAAAGTATTTTTATAAGATGGCGGAGGACGCACGTATATTCGATAATACTATTAAGGATTTGCTACGCGAGTTACCCCATTTTAATAAATTAAAGGCCTAAAAATGGCCGGAGTTTTATCGTCATTTTACGGGGGTTAAGGTAGCGGTATTATTATATTTCCTCGATAAAAAACCGGGTTCGAATCCCATTAATAGATTTTTTACTTTTTATTTTTATTAATTATTATGGTATATGGTATATAGGTACCTATAAGGATAAGCCTGGAGGGGTTTCCCTTACCAATTCGATAATTAATACCGGCGCTTTTATATTCCCATTTAATATATAATTACATGCTTCGTATTCGGGGCTTGCATTACTTAAACGTATGGCTAAGGATATACTGGTAATATTTTTAAATTTACCAAAATAAACTCTTTTTTTATTTTTAAGATTCCCTTAAATTCCCTTTCCTATCTTTTTACTTTTTAAACTTAATTATTATTTTTATTACGTTTACTATATTTTCCTTCGGGATTTACTAATCGTACTCCGAAGGTTATCCCGTTTAATAAATTAAATAATATTAATCGCCCTAATATTTACGCTTATTTAATACCTATTCGATCTCCCATTATTCCGGGTCCTTTTCGAGGTCCGGTATCGGGAGAGGGTTTTTTTACTTACCTAAGCAATTTTTCCACGGCTTTAAAAGGCTTATATAAAAAATATTATATAACCTTAAGTATTCGTTAAAAAGGGCCAAATAATAGGCCTGTAATCCCATAATATTAAGAATTTTAAATGGTCCGATAAACCTTGGGGCCAGTTTACGCGATGGGAATTTAAAACGGATATTTTTGGCTAAAAGTTTAATTAAATCGCCACGCCTATACTACTTTGGCTAGTAATATTTATTATAGGTATTTTTTTAATATTACTGGGCATTTTTAAGGTACTTTTTAAGCGTTTCCCTTATTATACGTAGGTTTTCCAGCCTGGCTTTTATAACGGGTACCCTTTTTAAAGTAAGGTTATCCTCGGCCCTATATTTAAACTTTGGGTTATACCCCATTAATATTTGGAAGGATAAAATAAGTATATTAAAATACCTTGTATTATTATATACAAATTCTGCCTATAATAATAAGGATATCCAATTAAATTAATTTTAAGTGGTATAATAATATAGAAAATATTCTAATACCTGGTTTATTTTCTTTATTTGGCCATCGGTTTAGGGGTAAAACGCCGTTAATAAGCGGCGTTTAATTTTAAAGTAAAAATATAATTTAAATTAAAACTTATTTATAAATAGGGATTCCTTATTATTAATAATACCGTTAAGGGCCCCGTATTATAATTTAATTTCCCTATAAAATAATTATACTAATTCGGAAATTATAATATTATTACGCACGGGTAGAAAAATTCCAAGTTTAATATATTTATATATTATTATAAGGATTACGTTTACCTTTTCGAAGCCATTTATAATTGGTAATAAACCAATAATAAAATCCATAAAAAGTTCGTTTATAAAACGCCGGGGTATTGGTAAAAAAACCATAATATTATAGGAATAATATTTTAGTATATTTATTTTTTAATAAATACCATATTCGTTAATATATTTGGCCATATTTTTATTTATCCCTAATTAAAAGTATTTCCGACCTAATAATTTATTTATTTTAAATTTACCAAAATATTTTACTAAGGGATTATTATAATAAAGCTATATAAGCTTTCTTCGAATTATAAGTTTTATCGGAATAATTATACATTCCTTAAATAATAAAAGGTTATTTAAACTTTCCCAGCCTGGGTTTTTAAAAACCTAAGGTTTACCCAATATTAGGGTGGCGATTTTTTTAATATATATTAAATTAACGCTTTATAATTATTTAATATAATTATATAAGCTTTCGCTTATAAATAAATATGGTTTTTCTTTTATTATGGTAATTTTAATTATTACCCGGGGCAGGGCCATTTTCCAAAATTCCTTTATAAGGTTCGTTTAGGAATACTTAAATAATAATTTACTTAATTTTTAAGGTTATATAACCCTAAGGCTATATACTTTAGCCATTTTTCTTTATAATAATAAAAGGAGATTACCTTCCGCCGGGGTTTTTAAAATATAATTAGGCTTTTTCGACGGGGTATTAATAAGATTTCGCTTATTTACCTGGTATTTAATCTTAAAATCGAAGGGGGCCAAATATATATATTAATATATTTGGCGGCCATTTAATTTTTATTAATTTATAAAGGTTTAAAGGTTGAAATAATCCGAGAGGATTTTAATTAAAAACGCTAACCCTTTAAGATAATATCGCCAGTGTTTAAACGATAAAATAATAACGAGTAGTTTTTTATTAAAAGTACTATAATTTAGCTTAGCTCCTTTAAATTTAATAAACTAAAAAGCGATAAGGTGGTATATACCTTTCTTGTCCGGTTATAATAAAATGGCTGTTTGGGCCTAATTTAAGGCATTAGTTTTAACCCGTATAAGCAATTGGGGGTTAAAATAACAAAGTAGGGGAGTATTTTAAAATATATCGATAAACTGGTAAAACGCCTCCTTTTTTAGAGCGTTTAATTTAATAAACCCTGGTTTTTTCCCATTTATATTACCTTTTAATAAATTGGTAAGGGGAGCCATAATACCAAAATATTTATAGATAAACCTTCGATAAAAATTATAAAACCTTAAAAATATTTATATATTATAATAGGTTCGCGGGAATGGTTATTTAATAATAATAAGGGTACGCTTAGGGTTTATTAAAATCCCCTGGGGTAATAAAATAAAGTCTAAAAATTTAACTTTTTTTATATAAAAAAAGCATTTCGACGGCTTTACGTATAATTATATAATATATAGCCGTTTTAAAACGGTTTAAATATATTTAGTATATATATTACAATCGGAGGAGAAAATTAAAATATTATTTAAATAAATAATATAAAAATTATCGATTAACCCTTTTAGGGTATTATAAATATAATTTTAAAAGGTGGTAGGGGTATTAATAAGGCTAAATAATATAACCAGATATTTATAATGGCCGTATTAAAAACGGAACGCTATTTTCCACTCCTTTTCCTTTTTAATACAAATTCAATAATATATATTTTTAATATCGATTTTAATAAAAAATTATACTTTATTAATTTAATCCAAAATTTTCGTTATTAAAGGGAGGGGGTAGCGATTCTTTACCGTTATTTTATTAAGAC
Organism: Zalerion maritima; assembly: GCA_022664585.2. NCBI lineage: Eukaryota > Fungi > Ascomycota > Sordariomycetes > Lulworthiales > Lulworthiaceae > Zalerion > Zalerion maritima. The sequence continues at coordinate 3,486 of JAKWBI020001104.1, read as the reverse complement.
CTTTATAATCCATACAGAGCCTTAAATTCCCGTTTAATTTTGGAATAAATAAAATCGGGGCTTTTAATAGGAATAATAATAAACGTATAAGTTCTTTGGTTAGGCATTCGTCCAAATAGGCTTATAAGGCCGCCAATTCCTTTTGGGAAAGTGGGTAAATAGGCCTATAAGAAGGTGTGGACTTAAAAAGGAAAAGGATAATATAATCCGTATTATTATATAATAAAAGAATACCACCTACGGGGTTTTCGAATATATTTTAAAACGCCTGGAATTTACTTAGGATTTTTTAAGGGTGCACCGTATTATTACCTTCCTTTTTCTCCTTAAAAAATAGCTCGGGTGGCATTTATATAAGGGAAAATATATGGGCCTTATTTTTATAAATTTTTATAAATTTATAAGCGGATAAAATGGAAATATATATAAGGTCGATGGTAAAAAACCAGCGTTTTATTAGCGGATTAAGGGCAATTCTTTCCCGTATTATTACCATTATTAATAATAATATAAGGGAATTATTATTCTTATTTTTTACCGTAATATATAAAATAATAAAGGTGCGGGAATTTCCTCGATTATCCACCATATAAAATAAAACCTCGAATATACCTTGGGGTATTGCCTCCGTTTTATTAAGTATATTTAATTATAACAAAACTATCGATACCTTTTTAAATTTATATTTTATTATAAACGATAAATTAATAATATTAACTTTCGCGCCTATATTTAAATTAATTAAAATAAAGGTTATAGACTTAAAAATTAGGGGGACGAGAGTAGTGGAAATAAAAAAATAAAAAAATACCTTTATAAAAGTGAGAAGCGATGTAGGAGTGGAGGTATTTATACCATTCCTTTATTTCCCGATTATTCCGCCTTAAAATTACTTCCTTTTCTTTCGCCCTTTGCCTGGCCGGCCGTCCCTTTTTTTACGGCGGCTTATACTTATCCCGGGGTTTAGGTATAACCGGGAAAAAGGTGGTATTTTAAATTATATCGGAAATATTTAAATGGTTTACCGGTTTTATAATTAGGCGGGTTTTTCTTTCCTTTTTTCTTTTAATTAATACCCTTTTTATTATAACGTGGTGGCGTAAACCCGGTTTAATTTCCCCTTTTTTTTTAGGAGTACTTTCCCTTTAAGTTTTACTGGGGTTTCGCTAATATCTCGCTTTTTTTTCCTTAGGTTCTTGCTTTTTTTAACCTTAATATATAAAATCGGTTATATAATATTTAGGCCAAATTAATTATATTAATTCGTATGGTAAATTTAGGATTACCGTATATATTAATATTATTAATAAGGGTTAATATTAATTTAATGTAAAATACTTAAGCCTTTATTTTCTCGTTAATATTTTTAAATTAATTTTCTAGGGATAAAAGGTAATAATGGAATTCCTATAAGGATTAGGCTTCCTTTTAACGCGCGTTTTTTAATAATCGTTAAAGGGTATAGTCCTTATTTTATATATTTTTAAACTAAGTTTTAATTTAAATACGAAACGCCGTTTAATCGTTTTGGTTTTATTCCCTTAGCGTTTTATTTTTAAAGGCGTTTAAAAATATTTACCAGTATTGGTATAAATCCGGCGCTATATAATTAAGCATAAGGAGAATTTTCTTATAATCCTTATAATATTTTTTATAATCTTTATTAAAAACGTATTAAAGGTTTATTTTTTAAATATTATATTAGCAAAAGGTGGTAATAATTAAAAGGGTAATAATATTAATAATTTTAATATTAGGTTTTTTATTATTCGATAATAAATCGCTTTATTTTTAATAATATTTTACCCGTGGTTGGTTTTCTCCGAGTTTAACCAGTTCCGCTTTTAAGGCTTATTATTTACGCTTTAAATTTCGAATACGTTTAAATTAAGCAATACGTTTAATATAATACTATTCGAGAGTATAAAGATTAAGATTTCCTTTTTTTCGAGGTATTTTCTTTTTATTATCATTATTTAAAATAAAATGGCTATACGATAACGGAGCGGGGGCGTTTTATTAGGATTAATACGCGAGTTCGTTTTCGTTTTTATTATAAAAATTCGATCGTCTGTTTTTTATTTTTAATATTTTAAATAACCAGGGGGAGAAAAATAAAAATTATAATAGGGTTTATAGGTTTACCTTATGGGAAGGTTAGGCAAGGTATAAAAGGCTAAAATAAATGGGATAATAATAAGTATATTATAGCCAGTCTTTTTAAGAGCTTATTTTTAAGAAAAAAAAGAGGAGCTAAGTTCCTTTATCTCTGCGTCCCCTGGGGGGATCGCTTATATTACGCTAAAAGATCCTTAGCGTTCCATCCCAGGAAGGTCTTCCGTACCAGTCCCGGGTAGGTCCCGGGTAGGTCGAGGTTCCTTATATATATATAATAATATTATAATTTCCAAATTAATATAATTATTTTATAAAAAGGTTAAATTATAATACGGGGCCCCTAATAGTATTATTAATAATAAGGGACCCTTATTTATAAATAAATTTTGGTTTAAATTATATTTTTATTTTAAAATTAAACACCGTTTATTAATGGTATTTTACCCTTAAACCGATAACCAAACGGAAAGGGTAAACCAGGTATTGGAATATTTCCTATATTATTATACCACCTAAAATTAATTAAATTAAATATCCCTATTATTATAAATAAAATTTATGTATAATAATATAAAATATTTTAATATATTTACCTTACCCTTTTAAATATTAATGGGGTATAATTTAAAATTTAAATATAAGGCTGAAAACGACCTTATTTTAAAAAGGGTACCCGTTATAAAAGCCAGGCTAAAAAACCTATATAAAATAAGGGAAACGCTTAAAAAGTACCTTAAAAACGCCTAATAATATTAAAAGAATGCTTATAATAAATATTATTAACCAAAGTAATATAAACGTGGCGATTTAATGAAATTTTTAACCAAAAATATCCGTTTTAAATTTTTATTATATAAACTGGCCCTAAGGTTTATCGAATTATTTAAAGTTCTTCATATTATGGGATCGCAGGCCTATTGTTTGGCCCTTTTTAATAAATATTTAAAATTATATAACGTTTTTTATATAAGCCTTTTGGAGCCGTGGAAAAACCGCTTAGGCGAATAAAAAAACCCTCTTTTAATACCGGACCTTAAAGAGAATCCAGAGTAATAAAAAATCGAATAAATATTAAATAAGCGTAAATATTAGGGTAATTAATATTACCTAATTTATTGGACGGGATGGTCTCCGGAGTGGGATTAATAAATCCCGGAGAAAAATATGGTAAATATAATAAAAATAATAATTAAGTTTAAAAAGCGAGAAGGTAGGAAAAAAAACCCAAGGGGATTTTAAAAGCGAAAAAAAAGCTTATTTTAATAAATACGAAAATATTATTAGTATATTTCTAACCATACGCTTATATAATATAAGCCCCGAATATAAAATATATAATTATATATTAAACGGGAATATAAAAGCGCC
>JAKWBI020001103.1:0-10978 GCA_022664585.2 Zalerion maritima | reverse complement strand
TAAGCTTTAATAAACATTTTTATAAATTTTATTTATTTTTATTACCTTTAATACGGCGGATGCGGGCAATTATATTTGTGCAAATCGGCGTATGCATAAATATTCCAATATTAATTAGATCATATAATATAAACCACCTAATTATTTCCTACTATTATTAATAACATTAATTATATTAAACAGTAGGGGAAATAAAATCGTAAAAATAAACAAAAAGATGTATTGGATAGCCTAATATTTAATAAACATTTTTATGAATTTTATTTATTTTTATTATCTTTAGTACGGCGGATGCGGGCAATTATATTTATGCAAATCGGCATATGCATAAACATTCCAGTATTAGTCAGATTATATAATATAAACCACCTGATTATTTCCTACTATTATTAATAACATTAATTATATTAAATAATAAGGGAAATAAAATTATAAAAATAAATAAATAAAAATATTGGATAGCCTAATATTTAATAAACATTTTTATAAACTTTATTTATTTTTATTACCTTTAGTACGGCGGATACGGGCAATTATATCTTTATAAATCTGCGTATGCATAAATATTCCAGTATTAATTAAATCATATAATATAAACCACCTTATTATTTCCCACCTTACAATTCCGTCTATAATAGATTTTAAAAATTAACCAAAAAACGCAAATAAAATCGTAAAAATATAATTAAAATTAGAATTAAAAGGTAATTATTTAAACAGTATTTTGCTTATTCCTTTTTATTTTTAATTAATTTATTCCGGCCGATGCGGGCTGGCTGGAGTGCATTTGCCGAAAGCCATATATTAACGTGATTGGGCATATAATCAGCCCGCCCTTATAAATTTTCCCGCCTTATAATTACGGCCATAATAAATTTTTAATATAATATTAAAAACGCAAATAAAATTGTAAAAATAAATAAAAATATGCTTTATATAGCGAAACTCCTAATATATCGTTTTATAACTTCGAATTTTTTTTATTCCCTTTTTTACGGCGGATACGGGCAGATATATATTTACGCGAAAGGAAATATATAGACGTTTTATTATTAATTGTACGGGGCTTAAACCATATGGGAAAACCATATTAAATATATTTCTTAGTTTATTAATAAGCTTATAGCTCTTTTTTAACATTATTAATAAGGGTTTTTAAATATTATAAAATAATGAGAAGAAGTTATTCCATTTAATGATTTTAATAAATAAGAATGTAAAATCTCGTGGTATTATTTTTCGCCTAATTAAAAAGGACTCCATAATTTTCGACTTTTAAGCCAGTTCCCCTCTATAAGTCTTAGTAATCCCTCACGGGCTTAATGATTTTAAAAAGCGAATACTTCGCTCGTTTACGCTCACTACGTATTCCCAATAAAGGTTAATAAATAATTAAATTCTTATTATATTACGGAAGTTTGGCGTAAAACTAAGGCGTAATATAGCGAGGAAACCTTTATTTGCTCGGTTATAAAAGGAATAAAGGAAGGGATTATTAAAAGTATTAATATGTATAAAGAAAAGTAGGATTATAGTTTTATTTTTAAATGAAAGGAATATTTTTATAAGCCCAGCTTAAGCTTTAAGGGTATTACGGTTATAAAGGATTTTAAAAATTATATGGCGGAGGGGTAATTTATATAATTCCGGTTAAATTTAAAATAAGGGGAAAAATAATAAAAGTGCCTTTATATTATTAAAAGAAGATTTAAGGAAAAGGGATAATTAGGGCTGGTTAAAGTTACCGCGGAAGCTTAGGGGCTAAATAAGGCGCCCTTAAACTGGCCCGTATTATAATACTACTTACGATTATAAAAAAAATCCTAAAAACTGTATGGCGGAGGGATAATTTACGTGATTTCGGTTAAGGGGATAATAATATTAAGGTAAAGATTACGGAGGTATTTTAAACCGATTTGGGAAAAAACAGGCAAAGCTAAATAATATTAGTATTTTATTTATAGGCAGGAGGAAATATATAATAATCGGGCTTGGTTTATAAGGGTTTATTATAGTTACGAAGGATTTTAAAAACTATATAATAAAAGGATAATTCGTATAATTCCGGTTAAAACCCTATAAATAAAAAATAAAAATTATGGAGTATTTTTACCGCTCCTTAAAGGGTATAAGAAAAAGGAAGGATTAAAACCATTAAGCGTTTTAAAATATAGGGGAAAATAAATACCGTTTTTTATAATTATTAAATCGTTTTTTAAATAAAGGCCTAATCCTTACCGTTTCCTAGGTTAAGTTTTATTTTTTAATATTAATATTAAACCCCGTGCCCAACCCAATGAATACCAGGGGAAGTATTCCCTAAAGGGTTTGGAAAAATATAAATCGCCCGTTTAAGTTAAGGTCGATCCCCTTTTAAGGAATTTGGTATAAGGGTAATCCTATATAGGCCTTATCAGAAAAAAGAAAAAAAAATCTCGAGAATTAAATTTATTTAGGAAAAGTTTGGGGGTTTTATGCTTTATTATAATCGGACCATAACCAAAGGGAAACGTGGCGATTATAATAATTTATGGATTATAAACGCCAAATTTTTAGGCTCCCATTTATAAAATTATGGTTAATTCCTTACCCCCTTCGAAGGCGCCTAATCTTTTTTACCTAAAAAAGCGGCCAAAGGGGGGGGATAAATATACGGTGAGGAAATTATAAAAGGTTTAAAGTTTAGGGGAAAATAAGGCGAGGCCTTTTAGCCTAAATAAATTAACCAATATTATGCCCGGCCCCATAAAAAGCCGGTAAATTAATAATTATTAGGAGCGGATTAATTAATAATAGGGGGTAAGATAATTAAGGAAAACGGTAAAGCGGTATATTTATAAAGCCTAAGATTTCTTAGCGCAAGGCGCGGGACGTAAGGGATAAAACCTATTAAGGCCCCGAAAGAATAATATTAATACCCGGAAAATGGGAAGGTAATTATTAAAAAAATTATATAGGTTCCTTATTTTAAATTATAAAAATCCTATAATTATACTTAAAAGGCCTAAAAAGTATTACCACCATTATTATCCTTAATTTTAAGGGACCGTTTATAATTTTTAAGCCTAAGATTAAAGAAGAATAATTCTATACTGTATTACCCTTTAAAAATTTATTTAAATTTTAACTTTTATAATCTTTTTAATCTTTTATAAATTATTTTATTTTTTAAAAAATTATTCCACCATTTAAATTTATTATATTATATTTTTAAGGTAAGGCGCGGCGAAGGCTTTTTTATTAAAATATTATTATGGTAAAGAAAGGTAAAAAACGCCTTATAAATAGGCCTTAGGCCTAAAAACGATTTTCGAAAACGGAAATACCCGAAAGCGTTAATAAAGCTTAAACCTTACCATATAAATAAAAAGCCGAGCGATCGCCTTTTAATCCTCCCTTATTTAAAATCCCGCTATTAAAAACTTTTATTACGCCAATACCCCGGGCGAGATATAATATAAATATTTTTCCGATATTTTAAGGAATAAAATAAATATTATCCCCCGGCCAATCCGTAAAAATAATATCCAGTGCTGGTTAATATAATCCTTACAAGATAAATTAATACATTATGGTTCGATTACCGTTACCGCTTTTTAAAATATAAAGGAGTATAATATTTAAGGAAAATAATATCTTTTAATATACGCGTTAATTAAATTAAATATTTAAGTAGGCAGTATTTATAAATAATGCGCAAAAAATAAATTATATTATATAATATTATATTAATACTTATGCCGAATCAATTAAATCGTTTATTATAAGAAAAATATGGATTAAAACGAAAGAGGCCTTAAAAACGGAATTTATAAATAAGGATACCTTTTAGGAAGGCCGTAATATAATAAACCTGGAGCGCTTCGCCTACCAAAACTGGCTTATAAAGAATATTAATTAATAACGGTTATATATTACGGGGTGGAAATACCGGCTCGCTTAATATAAGAAAAACCACACGGGTTATATTAATAATATTATTTTATTAAACGCGTTTTTAAACGCCTTTAATAATATATTATAAGCGTAATTATACAATTCTGCTGGGATTATAAATAACGACCTATGCCTTAAAACCCATAAGGAATTCCTTTAAAAGCTTAAAGCGTTCCTGGATTAGTATAAAAAGACGATAAAGTTATTCGGAAATAAATTTTAATAGAAAAAAAAAGGGACCACCGCCCGCGCTAAGGAAGCCGCGCATAATCCCATCGAACCCTAGTTTTATTAAGCCAACCAATATAATATAACCAAAATGGCCTAAAGGAACCAGACCGATTCCCGCGATTTACCGCCCGCGCTCCGATTATAAAAAAGCGATAAAATACCTATTAACCGATTAGTTTTACCCAAAATAATTAAATAAAACCTAATTAAAAAATTAAATATTTTAAATATAATTAATATATATATATTATTAAACCAAAAAATAGGCGAAAAAGTAAAATTAATATTGGATAATAATAAAATTAGGGAAAATAAGCCTTAATACGAAAACCATTATAAGTATAATTTTAATTAAATTTATTAAATTAAACGGGATTATATATAAGGATTTTATTATATTTAGGCCGAATTCCCCTAGAAAATTAGTATAACCCCTTTGGAAATTTTAAAGGTATAAGTATTCCTTATATTAATAACCAGTTTTAATAAAAGGCCTTAATATTAAACCAAGGTAATAAGATATTATTAATATTTAGGAAATAATTATATATTATATAATTATTTATAGAATATTTAAGATCGGATTAATAGAATTTTTTATGGATACCCGTTTTATTAAATATTAGGATGGGATTTCGAAAATAATAAATATAATATTTAACCTATTAAAATATTTAATAATATAATTATAAAAGAAATATTAATAAGAATAATATTTTTACGGTATTATAAATAAAAAAAGGTACCTAAGGATTAATACGATCGGGTATAAAAGGCCTAAAATATAATTATAAAAAACCCCTGGTTTTTAAAAAATACGCCTGGTTTAATTAATAAAAAGGACCAGGTACCTTAAATATACCAGCCATAAGTGAATTTAGCCGATAAGGTTTATAAAATTCCCAGGAATAATGGTATTTAAAATAATTAATTATTTATTATAATAAAAGGTAAAATAATAGCGGTTAAAAAGTATTTATAGGAAAGCTGGGAGAATATAAAAGCGAAAATAATAATAAAAGCCCTTATTATTAATGTTTATAATAAAACGGCGTAAACGGTTTTTAATTATAATTAAAAAGGAATTTTAAAAAAATAAGGCAGGCCCCTAAAAAAAGTAAAAATGGAAAATAAGGTTAAAGCGGTTGGGGAAAAAAAACGTTAAAGGAAAAAAGAAGGATCCTGGCCATAAAGAAATATTAGGTATAATAAAGGAGAAAATGGAACGTAATATATAAAAGAAAAAAAAGGCGCCCTTAAATAATAAGTATAAGGACCTTTTAAAGTTTACGGATTTAATTTTTTAAAAGGTAATAAAAGAATAATTTATAAAAATTATAGGAAGGCCTTACGGGTTAATAATTATAAAGGTATTATAAATATTATAATTTATAAGGATAATTTTATAAGAGAAATTAATAGGGAAAACGAGGGTAAAGGAAATTATTAATAAAATTATTTATAAGGGTAAAAAGCCAAAGGAATATTAATAAATAATTTTAAATAGGCTTAATATTTACCAGGTGGTTAAAATAAAAATACATTTTATTAATAATATACCCCCGGAAGAATTAAAGTTTATAAACCTTGTATATATTTAATTATATTAATAATATAAGTATATAAATTTTAGGGTTTTATTTATAAACCTGCCAGGAGGCCTAAAAGCGGTAATATTAAAAGGAGGAAAGGTAATCTTTTATTTAATTAATATTCCTAATCTATTAATATTAATCCCCTTAATAATCCCCTTTTTCCTTTACCCAAGCCCGTATTTATTAATATATATAAAAGGGTTAAAAAATAGGCTGGCCAGGATTATTATAAATATAGGCGTAAAAGCCAATATTTTAAAACGAACCTACGCTTAGGAATACGGCTTTAAGGCTTATTAAGCGCGAATTATATTTTCCGGTTATAATAACCAAAAAACCAATTTAGCCTTAATTATACGGTAATAAGTGCACGTTTTTTTAAAACTTAAACGTATTATATAGAACTTTTTTATATTAAAAGAAGATTAAAAAGGGGCGCCAAAAGTAATATTAGGAATACTTTTTATTATAATAATAGGGTAGAAATAATATTATAATAAGGAGCGTAATATATTAATCGGTAAGCTTAAAATAAAAGGGAGTAATTATATTATTATTATTATAAATTTAACCCTGGAAAAAAAACGTGGAAGAATATTCCGTAATATTTATCCCTAAGGAATAAAGGTTTTTAGGAAAATGCAGGAAACCTTTATAATTTAACCAATAAAAAAAAAAGGCCAATATAGGATTAGGGAAACCCCGTATTGGTAAAATCGAAATCCCTACCTATATAATAAAAGTTTTAAATTCGGATAATAAAGAAATAATAGTCTAAGTTTTTATAAAGGAAGTTAAGCGCCTTATAAAGAAGTTTAAGGAGGATATACTTATAAAGGGGTATATTAATAGGCCGTAAAAAGGGGAGAATTTCCTAAATAAAAAGATTTAAACCGGAGAATTAAATATAAAGGTTGCCCTTTATTAGCCAAAGGGGTAGGGGCGTAAGAAGCCTTATAATTACCCACGGAACCTTAATTATAAAAAAAAAACTGCCAGGAAAAGATTAAACGTTTTCCCAGAAAAGTATTATAAGGATAATAATCGGGAGTTGCGAAATAATAAAAAAAGAATACGAGACTTTATTATTAATAAAATCCTAGGCATTAGCGGAACCTAAAAGGTATTTTCCCTTAATAATATTAATATTATTAATATTTTTATTATATATAAACGTGTGGCGGATAAGATAAAGCCCGTGGATATTTAAATAAAGTACGAAGCGGCCCCCGTAAACCCGGATTAGTATAAGAAAAAATGGGAAGAAAATAAGTTATTAAAAAAAGATCGTAATAATATTAAATAAAACGAATATATTTATTTATAATTATATAAGGTAGGGTATAATAATACCAGGCTTATATTAAAAAAAAGGAATAAAATTTTGGAATTTCTCGGGGAATTATAAGGGGAAAAATAATGGATATTTAAAAATATATTTATAAATAAAAAATAAGCATTAATATGGTTTTGGGAATATTTAGGCAAAATTAATCCTAATATAATTTTTCCCTAAAAAATCGATACGGTATTTTATGCAGGATGGTAGGTTAAAAGTATTCCTATTTTTAAGGTGTTAATAACGGTGGTAATCGAAATACTCGAGCAGCGAAAACGAAAGGGGGTAATTAAACTAAGCTAAGCGGCGTATTATAATCCCTGGTTTTTAATTAAAAAGAAAAATGGGAAGTACCGCTTAATTAATTTAACGAAGAGGCTTAATTCGGTTATAATTTATAATATTTTTATACCTTTAATTACCGATAAATTTATAACGGATATAGCCTATTATTAGTTTATTTTATTCCTGGATTTTTACTCCGAATACGACCAAATGGTGCTCGATTTAAAATCCCGAGATCTTATTACCTTTATAATATTCGCCGGCCTATTTAAAATAACCACGCTTTTATAAGGAGGAACGAATAATATTACTTAATTTTACAGGATTATTTTTATTATTTTTTTAGGTTTTATTCCAATAATATATAAGATATTTATCGATAATATTGCGGTTAAAGGTTTTATTATTATATACGATAGGCGAGAAGTTTACCCAGGGGTACGGTAATATATGGCCGAATATATTAGGAATTTAAATTAAATATTATTGCGGAATAAGCTGGCCGGGATTATAATCTTTATAATTAAATTCAAATAATGCCAAAAATTAATCGTAATAATAGGTTTTATATACGGAACGAATGGCCGTAATCCTAAATAGGCTAAGATTATTAAAATTAAAGAATGGACGGTTTTTAAAAATATATTGGATATTAGAAAATTTATTAATATAATGGTTTTTTACCGAATATTTATTAAGAATTTTATTTATATTATTAAACCCCTATACGAATTTATCCGTATAAGGGCGCAGTTTATTTGGGAAAAGAAGTATATTAAAATAATGGAGATCCTTAAATAAGCCCTAATATTGCCCCCAATTTTAATTAAAATTAATTATTTCCCAAAGGCAGGGCGTATTATTATTAAAATAAATGTATTAGGAACCGGATAAGGAGTATGGATCGGTTAAAAAAGGGAAGGGAAGGTCCTAATGGTAAGGTATAAGTTTGGTTATTAAAAAGGAGCCAAAGAAATATATTATTTAGTTAAATTGGAATATAAGGGGCGGCTTATAATTTTAAAGCGATTACGGAATTATTTATATGGCGTGCATTTTACCCTTAGGATAAATACGGTTAATATAATATATTAATTTAATAATAATATTATTAATTTACCCGGAGTATTTATTATTAAATAAATTATATAAATACGGTAATTCGATTTTAATATAAAGTATATATTAAAAAATAAAAATGTTATAATAAACGCATTATTATAAAAACCCCCAGGACCCTTAAACGAAAAAGATAATAAACTGGAGGAAAATATTAAAAATTTTATTAATATATAATTATACGTATTTAGGGCTGTATAGGATTAAAGGAATATTAAGATTTTAGGAGGAGAAATATAAAGTAATAAATTCCGAAAAATAATGTATTTCTTTATTACCCTAAAAAGATTAAGCGATATTTCTTATAAATTATTCCTTTATTAAAAAAGGAAGGTTTTAAATTATTTAATAAGGGATTAGAAATTTTGGCGTAAAACCTTAAGGGGTAAATTATTGGGAATACGTAGTGAGCGTAAGCGAGCGAAGTATTCGCTTTCTAAAATCATTAAGCCCGTGAGGGATTATTTAGACTTATAGGGGGGAACTGGCTTAAAAGTCGAAAACTGTGGAATCCTTCCTAATTAGGCGAAAAACAATACCACGAGATTTTACATTTTTATTTATTAAAATTATTAAATGGAATAGTTTCTTTTAATTATTTTATAATATTTAAAAACCCTTATTAATAATTTCAAAAAAGAGCTATAAGCTTATTAATAAACTGAGAAATATATTTAATATGGTTTTCCCATATAGTTTAAGCCCCGTACGACCAATAATAAAATATCTGTGCATTTTCTTTCGCGCAAATATATATTTGCCCGCATCCGCCGTAAACAAGGGAATAAAAGAAATTCGAAGTTATAAAACGATATATTAAAAGTTTCGTTATATAAAGCATATTTTTAATTATTTTTACGATTTTATTTGCGTTTTTAATATTATATTAAAAATTTACTATGGCCGTAATCGTAAGGCGGGAAAATTTATAAGGGCGGGCTGATTATATGCCCAACCATATTAATATATGGCTTTCGGCAAATGCACTCCAGCCAGCCCGCATCGGCCGGAATAAATTAATTAAAAATAAAAAGGAATAAGCAAAATACTGTTTAAATGATTACCTTTTAATTCCAACTTTAATTATATTTTTACAATTTTATTTGCGTTTTTTAGTTAATTTTTAAAATCTATTATGGACGGAATTATAAGGTGGGAAATAATAAGGTGGTTTATATTATATGATTTGACTAATACTAGAATATTTGTGTATACGCAGATTTATAAAGATATAATTGCCCGCATCCGCCGTATTAAAGGTAATAAAAATAAATAAAATTTATAAAAATGTTTATTAAATGTTGGGCTATCTAATATATCTTTTTATTTATTTTTACGATTTTATTTCCCCTACTGTTTAATATAATTGATATTATTAATAATAGTAGGAAATAATCAGGTGGTTTATATTATGTGATCTGATTAATACTGGAATGTTTATATATACGCCGATTTGTATAGATATAATTGCCCGTATCCGCCGTATTAAAGGTAATAAAAATAAATAAAATTTATAAAAATATTTATTAAATATTGGGCTATTTAATATATCTTTTTGTTTATTTTTACGATTTTATTTCCCCTATTGTTTAATATAATTGATATTATTAATAATAGTAGGAAATAATCAGGTGGTTTATATTATATGATTTGATTAATATTGGAATATTTATGCATACGCCGATTTGCATAGATATAATTGCCCGCATCCGCCGTATTAAAGGTAATAAAAATAAATAAAATTTATAAAAATATTTATTAAAGCTTAGGCTATTTTATACATATTTTCTTTTTTTTTTACCATTTTATTTTCCCTACTATTTAATACAAATGAACTTTATTTTATAAAAAGAATTCTAGGGTGGTATTTATTATATAATCTAATTAATATTATAATATTTATGCATATACCGATTTATAACCGATTTGTAAATATATAACTGCCCGTATCCGCCGTAATAAAAATAATAAAAATAAATAAAATTTATAAAAATATTTATTAAAGGTTAGGCTATCTTATACAGATTTTCCTTTATTTTTACCATTTTATTTTCCCTATTATTTAATATAAATAAACTTTATTTTAAAAAAAAAGAATTTCTAGGTGGTATTTATTATGTGACTGTTTACCATTATTGCTTTTTATCCTTATTTTTATTAGGTTTCCAAATTTCTTTTATATTTTACAACTCTTCCTTTTTTAATAACACCAAATCCTTTTATTTAAATTTAAAATAAAGTTCCAAACTTTACCCATTTGGTAAGAAAATAAAACTTGTTTAAAATATTACCAAAAATATAATAAATGGGAATGTTTCCGTTTTAATAATTATTGTTTTTAAAAAAAAGCCATTTAAGTAAAGGGAAAATAATATAGGCAAAGGTATTAAATTGGTAAAAAAGGACTTTTAAGATTATTCCATTATAGTTTGTAGTAATATATTTCGTTTTTTCACCATGTCTTTTATTACTT
>JAKWBI020001102.1:0-10999 GCA_022664585.2 Zalerion maritima | reverse complement strand
GGCCTTTCCGGCGCCGCGCCCCTCCCCCCCCCGCGGTGGCGGCGCCGCGAAGCCGGCGGCTTATAAAAGTATTATTATTTATGCTTTTATTATTACCAAGGTATATGGCGATCCCTCCTAATTACCTCGCCCCCGGGGCAATATTAATCCGTTATATATAATAAAAGGCCCTTATTCCCCGCCCCAATCCCGCTAAAAAGATTAAGATTATTAGGGTAAATAACTCTTATCCCGGCGCGCGGTCGCAGTTGCCCCCGGTTAACCGGAGTAAAATATTTTTATTAGGGCCAAACGTAATAAGCCCTATAAAGCTTATATTTGCCGCATCGCCAACTCCTTTACCCATCGTTATTATAATTAATTTAATAAAATTCCCCCTTAGGCCTTTTTAATGGGCGCGGTTAATTCGGTATTGGTTCGCAGGGCGTGGTATTATTTACTTTTTATATTCCAAAGGTAATTATACTTATAATACCGTAAATAATGGGGGGCGTATAATAATTCCCTTTTATAAACGACCCGCTATTAACCCGCCCTATTAATATTCCAATGCCCCTAATATCGAAATTATTATTATTACCCTTATCGCTGTTACCAAAACCGGGACGCCTTACGGTAATTTTATTATAAATTTGCCCCGGGTCCGCTACGTACTCGCCTTTATTAACCCCAGGGTTAGGTTTACCGCCAATTTAATAATAAAATTATTCGCCGTATTAATGCGGGGTATTATACCGGCTCGGCGCCGGTTACCCCCGCCGTACCCGTAATTGGCGTAATATTTACTCCCGGGCAAGCCGCCTTATTTATTAAATTAATCGATCGCCTTATTATTATAAAAAAAAAGCTTTTTACTTTTTTACGAAACCGCGTAAAACCCGACCACCCCCTTTTTTTTTATTACGTATTCGCCGGTAAACCTTTATTAATTCCCCTAATTTTTTGCTTCCCCATCGCCTTTTATTAATATAATATTCTTCCCTAGGCAATACGCGCCGCGCCCCCGCGGCGGTTTTAATACGTTTAATAATAATATTAGGTCCGTTAATTAATTACCCTACTTAAAATATCGGTGCGGTTCCGTATATAAAACACTGCAAATTCTTTTTTTATCTTTTTATTTTACCATACCAATACGGGTATTTTTTATACTCGGGGCTCCGTCCCTTTAAATTTTACTTAATTTATTACCAAATCACGGCTTCCGCTGTATTATCGCTATTAATTTTAAACGTAATTTAATCTATACGGGACCATTATAGGTTACCGTATCGCCAAAGCGTTATTCGTAATGGTTTAATACCGCTATATTTATTAATTAAAATAAGGGTTCCCAAATTAATTTGGCCTAGCCCCGCCATTTTATTAATACTTATTTTATAATACCGCGGCCCCGCTTTTAGGTCCGAGCTCGAAATACCTTTTTTACCGTTTATTTATTATCGCTTATCCCTTTATTTTAAATTGGTAAAGGTTATATATTATTTTGGATTTAAAACGGTAAAGAATCGTAATTGGCCTATTATAAAAAATTTATATAAAAATGCGGGTAAATATTAAAGGGGGTATTTAATTCCATTATATATAAATTTATCACCCCCGTAATTATATATTTGGTATAAAGCCAATTTAATTTTTATAAAGGCCGCGCGGTGGTTATATTATATAAGGAAAGCCATACCTTATTACTAATCTCGAACCTTTTTACGGGGGAACGGTATTTATTCGTTGCGTTCTTGTATTATTATTATATGGCCGTTACCGCCGCCTATACTTATTTGGTGGCCTCCTTTAACCGTTCCAGGAACTGCTTTATACGTTCCCGCGGTATTTTCTCGAAAGGCCCTAGATTATTACGCTCCGTTATAGGTATTATATAATACCCATATATAATAAAAAATAAGCTAAGGCCGATTAATAATAAATCGCGATTATTAATAATTAATTACGTTACCGGTAAAAGCCCGGGCCAGTTTAATTGTTTTATTAATATTAATATTCGTAAAAAATACTAAACCTCCTGGTTTGCTCGCTTGGTCGCGCCGTCGGTTTAAGGGTGGAATACAATTAATAACCGCGGTATTATATTTATTAATTTATATAAGTATTATTAAAAGCCACCCACCTAATTCGACCCTTTATTATTTATAATCGCTTTAAGGAAACCGTAAAAATATTAAAAGTATTATATAAACCTTTCGGCGTATACCTCCGCCATTATAAATATTATGGGTTTTAAAATTACGCCTTTATAAAGGCGGTTGGTAATTATTATTAAAAAGCGGGGGCTATACGGGTCCGCGGCGGGGAGGTTTATTATAAAATTCACGGATATTTCGCTTTAAAAACGGTCCGCCATTAAAAATGGTTTTAATAAACCCTTTTTTTGGTTTTTTTATACGGTGGTCCTACCGTATATATTATAATTATATATAAAACGGCGTACTATATAAATTATACCCGGCCAAAAATAATTATAAAATAATATTATTATTATTCCGTTATATTTTAGGTGGCCGGTAATTATAAAATCGTGCGCCCTTTAAATAAGGGCGCTTTATAATTACTTCTACGCTGGTATTTAGCGCCGGTCCTTAAAGCGCAAATATCCCTCGGGTTTAAGGAAATATTTTATAATAAAAACCTTTATTTTTATATTCGGGGAAAACGCTCGCTCCCTTTTTTTAATTACCTTTTGTATAATCTTATATTAATTATTATATTATACCGTTACGGATTATAATTCTTAAAGCTCGGTATTCTCGAATGGCGGGCTTAAAAGGGCCCCTATATTATATATGGCCGCCGGTAATTAATTATTTTAAACCAATTGGAAACTGCGGCCGGTAAGGCGTTTATTTCCCTCCCCCTTTGGTATATTTTAATCCCGCCGTAATAATATATCGGGCGCCAGGAATAACCGGCCGGGGCGGAATTTTAATTAATAATAATACTAATATATTTACTCCTATTAGCGGACCTGGTATTTTAATAAACGCCTTTTAATTATAAAATACCGTAAATTATTATAATTCGAGCGTACCCGGAATACGCCGGCCATATTATAAAATTTTATATTTTATATTTTTATACTTTTTATTATAACCAAAAATTCTTTATTATAAATATTATAATTATATTCGGCGGGTATTAATTATTGGGAAAAAAAAACCACGGGGCGTAATATTCCCGCTTTATTCCGTTAAAAAAGGTAAAAGCCTATTATTTATCCTAAATTATTAATTTTTAAAACCGTTTCCGCCGCCGGGTTAAATTATATTAATACCGGGGGGGCCATAAATACCCTTTTTAATTATTAAAACGCTTCGAATTTAATAAGGCCTTAATAAAACCCTTTTCCCTTTTTAAAAAGGGCAAAAAGCGGGAGTTTTAAATTGGAAAATTAATCGATAAATTCCCTATAAAAATTAATAAAGCCTAAAAAACCGCGGACCCTTTTTACGATTATGGGCTTTTCCCATTTATATATGGCCCGTAATTTCTCCGAATCGGTATATATCCCCTTTCCTATTATTATAATAAACCCAAGGTATATTATTTTTTTTATTATAAAAACGCACTTGGTTAAATTTAATCGAAGGCCTATATTACGGAGCTTTTTTATAATCTGGCGGACCTTTAATATATGGTTTCGTTTTATACCATTTAAATAAACTAATATATTATTTATATACGCCGTATAAAATATATTAAAAAACTCGCGTAATATATTATTAATATATCGCTAAAATAATACTCCCGTATTATTAAGGCCGAACGGGATTACCATCCATTCGTATAGGCCAAAATAAATTCCGAATATTATTTTTTATTTATTTCCGTGGCGAACGCGTAATTTATAATAGGCGGCTTTAATATTTATCTTAATAAACTAACGCGCCTTAACCAGGGTCCGTAATATTTTATAAATAAGCGATAAGGGGTAATGGTCCTGGTGTATAACCGTATTTAATCCCTTATAATTATAATAAAAATATAACCCGCCCCCCGGTTTTTTAATAAAAAATACCGGGGCGTGTACGGAAAAGCTATTGGCCCTTACGTAACCTTTATTAAATAACTCCGTTAAGGTTTTTTATAAAACCAATAACTTTTCCCTTAATATACCGTAAATCGGACCTTATAATATTTACGGGTTTTTTCCCTCGGTATTTTTTATTAATTTTATCGCGTGGTTTACGGAACCGCGGTAGGGTAATAACGCTTATTTTTTATCGGATTCGAATATATTTTCCAGCCCTTTTAATTTATCGGGTGGTTAAAATGGTTTGGCCATTAATACTTTTAATTATTTATTAATATTATATAAAAATATTGCGAATAATATTAAATCGCTCGCTTTTATTTTATACGCCATAATATATAAGGAGGTAATATTAATTAATTATATATTCGTTAAAACGGCGCCCCTTAATCTTTTTTCCTTTACGGAAAGGTTCGCCTTATTAATATAAATCCGCTTTTTTACCGCTTTATATATAACCGCTTTTTTTTCGCATTATAGCCTACCCAATATTACCGGGTATAAGAAATTCGGGACGGGATAATAAAAATAATATTATAAGTATTTATTAATATTAATATTTATATATACCGCCTTTATTATTATAATTTTTTATTACGCGGGCAATATAAACGCGTATATTAATACCCTGGCGGGTATTGGAATATATAAGAGGTAAAGTTTAATAATAAGAAAATTATAAATTACGCCGTAATATAGGCACCCGTTATTAATAAAAGCGTCGGTAAAATAAATCCCATTTAAATAAATGTTTATTAAAAAAGGGGTACCGTTTATTCGCTTTATCTCCTTTATTATTTCGCTTTACATTAACGGTTCCTGGGCACGCCTACGCCTAAAAATTAATTTTTTAATTTATTTTTCCCCTTATCCTCGTTTAACGCCCCCGGGTAAGGCATTATGCCCACGGTATTAATCCGGACCTTTTTAATTAACTTACCGGGGCTAGTTTATATTTTAAAATAAAATAATTATTAAATTTATACCGAATATATTAATCTTTCCTACGCCGGCGCTTTATTTTAATTGCGATTACCCATTTAGCGCGGCGTGGCTTATTTTTTAATTTAAAACTCGTGGTATTTACCCTTAATATTAAGGTATCCGGGTTTTTTTGGGAATACGATTAATATATTATTAATATATTACTCCTTTTTTTACCCAGTACCGAATCCAGGCGGAACGTAATATTAATAATTATATAAACCCATTTTTGGTAAAAATTAAAAAGGTAAACCAATATTAATATTAGGCGAAGGCGCTGGTATATTATTTTATTTAATAATATAAGCTTAATAAAATCGTCCTATACGGCGCCCCCTGTGTTTATTAAGAATTACTCGAATTAGGAATAAAAGGCTAAAAACGATTGCCTTTCCCCTTGGCGTAAGGAGTGGAGCTTTTTCGCCGCTTATTCGTAATTATTAAAATCCCTAAATACCATTTTTAGGTACGTAATAAATCGCGCGGGATTTTAGCCTATCGATTTGCCTTTATCGTAAAATATTATAATAAGGGCTTTCGGTTTATTCTTTAGGCAGGCGTTAATATTATATTATAAAAACGCATCGCCCTTAATAAGATTTTGGTTTAGGATTAATTTATATTTAATTTTAACCCGAAATACCTTTTATTTTACCTTATTACCATCGAATTTCGCCGGCCAGGGGAATTGCCTCTGTTACGGGATTATTATAATCGGCGGGTTATAGTTTATTAAGGCGGGCAGCGCTTGGTACGCCGCCGAGATCCGGGTATTAAAAGCCGCGAGCATTTAAATTAGGCGTTTTTTTATATTATTCAGCTCGGCGGCGAACTTATTATTAACGGCCGCGAATACCCGGGCTATTTCCTGGTGGATAAATAGTATTACCGCCTCGGGAAGGGTTTATTATACTTATCCGCCGGCGGGAGCCTGGTTATTTTTATTCGGGTTATTATTTATAATAAAGGCGCTATACAATAAGTGCGGGATAAAATATAATAAAGGATTACCTAAAAATTGAATATATATAAAGGGCTAAGGTTATATTAAGGAGTAATAATAAATACTATAATAATATATATATTCGATTTACGGAAAAGGAGAAGGGAAAAAGGGGGGAAAGGCTTGGGATGGGGGGCATGGTTTATAAGTAGCTTCTTATACGTATCGGTCCCGCGGTTAGCCCGCTGTGTGTACGTTGTGATATGGGTGGGCCTATGACAGCGAGAGCGTAGACCCTTGCGACGAGCAGGAGCCTAAGGGGCCGCCGCACCATTACCGTTATTTTTTTTAAAAGTTTTGCCTCGGCCACCCCCTTAATTATAAGCGCCAAAAGAACCAGACCCTTATACCGGTTATATAAAAGGCCTAATTAGGCCGGGAATATTTTTAGCCTTTAAATTTAAAACGTTTATAATTTTTAAAAAATTAAGGCCGCCGAGAATAATTTCGAAATAATCCTCCCAATATTTAATATTTTACTTTTATACCGTATTATTAAATAGTTTTTTAATACGGAATTTTTTATAAGGGGTATAATCGTTATAAAAAGAATCGGAATCCGAAATTAATATATACTTTTTAAAGCCTTTATTTTCGGTTATATAAACCTCGCCAAATTAAAAATAATTATTATACCTATCCCCGGTATACTTAGAAATAAAAATATATTCGAAAAAGGGGAATATATAATAAATAAAAATATTAGGCTTTTAATCTTAAAAATAACTCGCCCACCCGAAGGTATAATACTTATAAGGGTTTTTATTTACTATACCCTTAAATTATACGGTTAATATTTATTAATAATAAAAATAAAGGGAGAAATATAAATTATTTATAATTTACCCTAGGAAACCTTTATATAAAATGGGAATAATAATAGGCCGATTAACCCTTTTATATAATACAGGGGCCAGGCTGGTAATTTTAAAAAGGATTTTAAATATATCCAGATTAATATATATGGTTATATAAATATAATTTAAAAAAAGGTCCCTAAATAGGCCAAATTAAAAATAACGAAGAATATTTTAAAAAAGTAATAATAATTAATCCTGCTTAGCCCTAGGAGGTAAAAATAAAAAAAATATAAAGGTGGAATAAACCTTATAAACGAAATTAAAAACCGGCTTAAACCGGGTTCTTTTAATAAGGCTCGAAAATAGCCTCGGCGGAAGAATACCAAGCTGGAAAGCCTAAACGGCATTATATTTAAAAGGCATTTTAATTTTAAAGACCGTAACCGTGCGCTGGGGTGGTTAATTTAGGGGGATTAAATTAAAGGAAAAGACAAAAAAGGACCTTATGGATAAACCCTAGGAGAAAAGGCCCAGGCTGGTTTATTATATAAGGCTAAATTAATAAAAAGTATAAAATAATAAAGGGGATAAAGGGAGCCGAGTAAAGCCGTTAAAATTAATGGTTAGGTTTTAAAGTATCCGATCGATGCGGCCTTACGGCCTAACCGGTAAAGGAAAAAAAATAGGAATAATTACCAGGGAAATTAAAATTAAATAGCCCTATATAAAATGAATAATTTAGGAAAAATATACCTAGAGGAGGGCTTCGGGTAATAATAAAAGTGGTATTAATTAAAAGGGCCGCCTAATTATAAATAAAATGTTTAATAACCCAAGTACGGCTTCTTATAATATAAGCCCCGGGCCCTTTTATAAAAAAAAAAGGAATACGAGGGTAAGGGAAAGCGAAGATTATATAATAAAGTATAAAAAAAAAAAAAGGCTGGCTTATAAATATAATAGGTTTAAAAAAATTAAAAGGCCTATTGGCCGCTGGTAAACGCCGAATAAAAGCCAAAAGATTAGGGAGCCCTTTATAAGCCTTTTTATTATTACTTTGGTTTAAATGGGATATATTTTAAAAGGATTAGGGAATAAATTAAAAAAAGGGGATAATAAAGGGAGCGAGTATTTAAGGGAAAAAGGGCTTAAAGAAAGGGAAAAAAGCGAGGAATATATAAAAAAAAGAGTATTATAGGGAAAAGAAAGGTACCAATAAAAAGTATATAGGAGGAAGGATTATCGAAGGTATAGGAGAAAAGAAAAGGAAAAAAATTAGGCCAAAATACTTATATAATTATCCGATTAAAGATAGGAGGCCCGTTAATAATTATAAAAATTATAAGAATTATAAGGGTAATAGGGCAAAAGGGTAATAATGGGAACGCTTAAGGAAATACCTGTTTATTTAAAAAAATACCACCGCTTATTTAAAACCCGCCAGTATATTTAAGCCCTATAGGTATAAGTACCCCCTTTTTTCCCCCATATTTCCTCGATTTTTTCCAATTATACCATTTTCCAGCCTTAAATCTTTATAGTATAATCCTGCTTAATTTATTCTTTATTTTAATTTAATTCTTTATTTTTAAAATTCCCTTACCCTTTAAAAGTTTATATTACCCTTAGCCTAACCCCCAATATTTAATGCCTTTTTAGCCCTTTTAACCTAAAAGCTTTAATCCAAGCACACCTTTTATTTCCTATTATTACCTAATAAAATAAAAAAGCCCTAAATAGTATTATTTTAATAATAAAAGATTATATTTTCGAAGGGTTAAGGTTAAAAAACAAAACCAGCGCTTAAATATTTAAATATTAATCGGAGTTCTCGTTTAAATTATCCTAAAAGGTAATTTTTTATATAAAAGCCCTCGTTAAACCTTAGCGCTTATATAAAAACCAGGCCCGCTAAAAAGGGCCAATCCCCTTATATATTTTATATATAAATAACCCAAAGCTTAAAGAAATTACCCAAAGGAATATAAGCGTAATTATTAGGGATATGTTTAATCTTATCGACCGTTATAAAAACGACCGCTTCCGCCAACGGTTTTAAAGGCCCATTACCACTAAAGCGTTTTTTATAAATATTTGGGCATATATATATAATATTATTAAATTATTAAAATACGATTAACCTTTTTCCTATTAATAATTAATTACTTATAAGGATTATCTCGAGATATATAACGGGGTAAATAATATTAGGTTTACGATTACGGATTTTAAATCTTTAAGGGGACCTAAAAATATACCAATTATTAAAAATTAAACGGCCCTTATAATTTCCCTATAATACCCGTTCTTTAAGAATTATAATCTATTTAATATAATAAAGGCAGGGATTAATCTTATAATAAAAGGGTAAAAAAACCCGCGAATAATCTTTATTTAAAATTATTATAAGGGTATAATGTTTATTATATTTATATTAAAAAACGCAGGAGAGAATTTTAAAAGGCATATATGGGAGATTTGTATAAGGTTTTTGGCGATATTTTAAAATAAAACCAATAGGGGTATATTTAAAAAGTACGGCCTTTAGCCTAAGGTCCTTTTTATAATAATTATCTTCGTATAAATTAACCCCTTTTACCGATTTTAACACCTTATAATATTAAAAACGTTTAGGATTATAATTTATAAATAAAAAATAATATGGATTTATACGCGAATAAGAAGGGAGGTTTACGCTAATAAAAAGGCCTTTATACTTTAGGAGTTAAAGGATAATGGAAAAAGGTTATAATACCGCCTCCAAAAGTTAAAATTAAGCATAAGGGGAAAAGGGAAAAAAAACCATATATTATATCCCTTCGGGCCACCGCCTAATAATTATATAAAACACTTTATAAATTAAGTAAAGGTGTTTTATATAAATTATTTAAGGTTTATAATAGGCCTTAATTTATTAAAGAACCTTTTTAAAATAAGGTGGCTATAAGGGGAAATTAGCGCTATTACTCGGTATAAGGTTTTTTTACGCATAATAATGGGAGGTAATAATCCTTAAGGTTATTTGATTAATAATAAAAAGTGATAAAGCCTAAATATAAATATAAATATTACTGGGATACGTTCCTATATATTTAATATTCGTATAGGCCTTAGGCCTTTTTTAATACGCCTTAAACTTCCTAATATTAGGGTAAATTCCACAGTTTATAAAGGGATAAACCCGTTTAATTTTTATACGGAAAACCAAAAGGATATAATAAAATTAAAATCGGGAAATAATATGGATTCGGACTTTATTTATATAATTAATCCTGTATACCGAAGGCGAAAGGGCCAGGTGGCCTTGGAAAAAAAAAAGGGTAACGACCGCCCTTATAAATCTCCTAGGGGAAAATATATATTACCGGAATAAAAGTTTAATTTATTAAAGTTATTTAAATTAGCATTATACACCCCTTCCCTTGTTTTTTTCACCCTTTATACGCTCCATTATACGCGTATCCCCCGCTAATTATTAATCGCTGCCCTCGTTCCTACCCTTAAAAATAACCTCGTTTTCCCCACGTATAGCTCCTACCCTTAAGCGATTGCCATAATCCTAATTCCCCTTATATATTAATTAGCGCTAATAGGTATATAAAAAATAATATAGGCCGCTTTTTAATATTAAGGTGGATAATAATTTCGAAGTATTTAAGGAGAAGATTATTAAAAAGCCCTTATACCGTTTATTAATAAAAAAAAGGGCCTACCGGTCGGAGGACCTTAAATTTTATTTTATTTAATACCATTTACCCTATCCCGGATTTAATATATAGCCTACCTATACCGAGAATTTCCCGGGGTGGGTTATTATTAAAAGGAATATTAAGTAAAAGGTTACGGAAAAGAAGGAGAAAAAGGAAGCTCGAGGAAAAAAGTCGGTAAAAGCAAAAGATGCGGCCTATGATGCTAAGCATGGCCAGCGCCGCCGATTTAAAAGGATTAAAAAGGCCCCTTAAGCTCGATTGGCTTTTAATTATATAAAAAGGGGGGATAAATATTTTATTTTTTATTTTATAAATTGTTTAAAGTAAAGCTTAAATACCACCAATTAAAATAAACCCTTCGGGGGAAATAAAGGTTGGGTTATAATAAAATTTATAAAAATAAAATTATATAACCTTATTTAATTATAATAAAATAAAAAAGGGAACCCGTAATTAT
>JAKWBI020001101.1:0-11016 GCA_022664585.2 Zalerion maritima | reverse complement strand
TTTTCACGATATGTGTGGCGGATACTACGTATTCCCACACCTTACTTCCTGCGTGGAAGTACCGGATATTATTATTAATTTATTATTTATAATAAAATATAAACTTAAAAAGATATTAATGGTTTTGCCATAATTAAATATACTTAATAAAACGGAGGTAATACCCTAAGGTATATTCGAGGTTCCACTTTATATAATAAATAATCGAGGAAATTCCCGCACCTTTATTACTTCGTGCATTACGGTGGAAAATAAGGATAATAATTCCCCTGTATTATTATTAATAACGGTAATAATACGGGAGAAAATCGCCCTCGATCCGCCAATAAAACGCTGGTTTTTCACCATCGACCCTATATACATTTCCATTTTATCCGCTCGCAAGTTTATAAAAGTTTATAAAAATAAGGCCCATATATTTTCCCTTATATAAACGCCACCCGAGCGGTTTTTTAAGGAGAAAAAGGAAAATAATAACGCGGTGCACCTTTAGAAAATCCCAAGCAAATTCCAGGCGTTTTAAAATATATTCGAAAACCCCGTAAGTGGTGCCCTTTTATTATATAATAATGCGGATCATATTATCCCTTTCCTTCCCAAGTCCACACCTTCCTATAGGCCTATTTACCCACTTTCCCAAAAGGAATTGGCAGCCCTACAAGCCTATTTAAACAAATACCTAACCAAAGAACTTATACGTCTATTATTATTCCCATTAAAAGCCCCGATTTTATTTATTTTAAAATTAAACGGAAATTTAAGGCTTTGTATAAATTATAAAAGTTTTAATAAAATAACGGTAAAGAATTATTACCCCTTCCCTTTGGTAACGGAAATTCTAAACCGAATTAACGGAGCATAATTCTTTACCAAAATTAATATTAAAAATATATATTATCGGATTTGTATTAAAGAGGGAAAGGAATAAAAAACAGCGTTCCGTTTTTAATACGGCTATTATAAATACCTGGTTATACCATTTAGCCTTACCAATACCCCTACCACCTTTTAAAATTATATTTACAATACCCTAAAAGGGTTAATCGATAATTTTTATATTATTTATTTAAATAATATCCTAATTTTCTCCTTCGATCGTAATATATATATTAAACACATTTAAGCCGTTTTAAAATGGCTACGTATTGTATAATTATACGCAAAACCGTGGAAATACTCCTTTTATATAAAAAAAATTAAGTTTTTAGGCTTTATTTTATTACCCCAGGGGATTTTAATAAACCCCAAATATACCCTTACCATTATTAAATAACCACTCCCGCAAACCTACCATAATATATAAATATTTTTAAAATTTTATAATTTTTATCGGAGATTTATCCATAAGTATTTTAATATTATGGCTCCCCTTACCAACCTATTAAAAGATAATATAAATAGGAAAAAGCCAGGGTTTATTAAATTAAACGCTTTAAAAAAGGAGGCGTTTTACCAGCTTATTAATGCATTTTAAAATACTCCCCTACTTTATTATTTTAACCCCCAACTGCTTATACGGGTTAAAACCGATGCCTTAAATTAGGCCTAAACAGCCATTTTATTATAACCGAATAAGAAAGGTATATACCACCCTATCGCTTTCTGGTCTATTAAGTTTAAAAAAGCTAAACTAAATTACAGCACTTTTAATAAAAAACTACTCGCCATTATTTTATCGTTTAAACACTGGCGATATTATTTCGAAAGATTAGCATTCCCAATTAAAATCCTTTCGGATTATTTTAACCTTTAAACCTTTATAAATTAATAAAAATTAAATGGCCGCCAAATATATTGGTATATATATTTGGCCCCCTTCGATTTTAAAATTAAATACCAGGCAGGTAAGCGAAATCCTGCCAATACCCCGTCGAGAAGGCCTGATTACGTTTTAAAAACTCCGGCGGAAGGTAATTTTCTTCCATTATTATAAAGGAAAATGGCTAAAATATATAACCTTAAGGCTATATAACCCTAAAAATTAAATAAACTATTACTTAAATACTCCTAAACGGACCTTATAAAGGAACCTTAAAAAATGGCCCTACCCCGGGCAATAATTAAAGCTACCACGGTAAAAAAAAACCATACTCGCTTATAAATAAAAGCCTATATAATTATATTAAATAATTATAAAATATTAACCTAATATATATTAAAAAAATCGCCACCCTAATATTAAATAAACCTTAGGTTTTTAAAAACCGAGGCTAAAAAAGTCTAAATGGCCTCCTATTATTTAAAGGACGCATAATTATTTTAATAAAACTTATAATTCGGAGGAAATTTATACAGCTCCATTATAATAATCCCTTGGCAAAATATTTCGGTAAATTTAAAATAAATAAATTATTAGGTCGGAAATACTTTTAATTAGGGATAAATAAAAATATGGCCGAATATATTAATGGATATAATATTTATTAAAGAATAAGTACACCAAAATATTATCCTTATAGTACCATAATTTTCTTACCAATACCCCGGCGTCCTATAAACGAACTTTTTATAAATTTCATTATTGGCTTACCATTAATTATAAATAATTTTAAAAAGGTAAACGTAATTCTTATAATAATATATAAATATATTAAACCCGGAAT
Source organism: Zalerion maritima (assembly GCA_022664585.2). Taxonomy (NCBI): domain Eukaryota; kingdom Fungi; phylum Ascomycota; class Sordariomycetes; order Lulworthiales; family Lulworthiaceae; genus Zalerion; species Zalerion maritima. Next base: position 8,413 of record JAKWBI020001101.1, on the reverse strand, counting down.
TTTTTTACCCGTCCATAATAATATTATAATTTTTAAATTAGTATAATTATTTTATAGGGAGGTTAAATTATAATACGAAACCCCTAACGGTATTATTAATAATAGGGGACCCCTATTTATAAATAAATTCTGGTTTAAATTATATTTTTATTTTAAAATTAAACGCCGCTTATCGACGGCGTTTTACCCTTAAACCGATGGCCAAACGAAAAGGGTAAACCAGGTATTAAAATATTTCCTATATTATTATACCACCCAAAATTAATTAAATTGGGCGTCCTTATTATTATAAGTAAAATTTATATATAATAATATAAGGTATTCCAGTATATTTACCTTACCCTTTTAAATATTAATAGGGTATAATCCAAAGTTTAAATATAAGGCCGAAAACGACCCTATTTTAAAAAGGGTACCCGTTATAAAAGCCAGGCTAAAAAACCTACGTATAATAAGGGAAATGCTTAAAAAGTACCTTAAAAACGCCCAGCAGTATTAAAAAAATGCCTATAATAAACGTTACCAGCTAAAGTAATATAAATATGGTAATTTGGTTAAACTTTTAATTAAAAATATCCGTTTTAAATTCCCATCGCGTAAATTGGCCCCCAGGTTTATCGAACCATTTAAAGTTCTTAATATTATGGGATCGCAGGCCTATTATTTGGCCCTTTTTAATAAATATTTAAAATTATATAACGTTTTCCATATAAGCCTTTTAAAGCCGTGGAAAGACCGCTTGGGCAATTAAAAAAACCCTTTCCCGATACCGGACCTTAAAAAGAACCCAAAATAGTAGAAAATCGAACAGGTATTAAATAAGCGTAAATATTAAAACAATTGGTATTACCTAATTCGCTGGACGGGATGGCCTCCGAAATACGATTAATAAATCCCGGAGGAAAATATGGTAAACATAATAAAAATAATAATGAAGTTTAAAAAGTAAGAAGGCAGGAAAAGGAACCCAAGGGAATTTTAAAAGCGAAAAAAAAACTTACCTTGGTAAACCCGAAAATATTACCAGCATATCCCTAGCCATACGCTTAAATAATATAAGCCCCGAACACAAAATACGTAATTATATATTAAACGGGAATATAAAAGCACCGGCATTAATTATTAAATTAATAAGGGAGACCCTTTTAGGCCTATCCTTACAGGTACCTATATACCACACACCATAATAATTAATAAAAATAAAAAATAAAAAATCCATTAACGGGATTTGAACCCGGTTCCTCGTCGAGGAAATATAATAATACCGCTAGCCCAACCCCCGTAAAATAATAATAAAACTCCGGCCACTTTTAGGCCTTTAATTTATTAAAATAAGGCAACTCGCGTAATAAATCCTTAATAATATTATCGGATACATATGCGTCCTCCGCCACCTTGCAAAAACGCTTTATAAAATGGTATTTTATTATATAAAGCGCCGCGAACCCCGAATCTTTTAATATAAAACGCGGTATTAATTAAAACTTTTAAACTTTATTATTAACCGCACTTTAATTACCCTAAAATCGTTAATATATCGTTAGAAAAGTATTTTATTGGGATAAAATTTATAGTACCCAAGGGAAATGACTGTATAAACTAGGCCAGGAAAGACCGATAACCTATTACTATGGCTTGGTAGGTGGTAAAGTTTTAAAAGGAAAAATAAGATTATTAATATTGCTTTTTTATTATTAGTATTATATTAGGGTATTATTTACGGTAATACGGTTTTTCTTATTATTAATAAGCCTATACTTAAAACAATATTATTACTCGTAGTGCAGTAAAAGGGCCTGGTAATTATAAAACTTTTTATTAAATTTATAAAAATGCCCGATATTAAAAATAAACTCGCCAACCGTATTAGGGTCGGCGGCGACTTTATCCTTATTAAAAGGGAAGCGCTATTTTATTATATTAATACCCGGCAAACGCCAGGGAAACGCCTTAATAAATATATACTAACGAATAATAACTTTTAAGCTAAATAATCGTTTTAAATAAATCGTCGAAATTACCTTCCATACTAATAATAGGCTTTTTATTCGGTTAATAATACACCAACCCTAAAAAAACGCTTAGGGAATATTACCTATTCGCAAAAATTATTATTTTTACCATAATTATTATATAATATAATAATACCTCCCAATTAATAATAATCTGGCCGCGCAAGCCTATCGAAACGATTAGGCTTGCGCGATAAATCGATATCGTCCATAATATAATAACGGCAATATATATAAATATACTTTTAATTAAGGACAGCGCCGCCGCGGTCCCGCTGCCCTATAAGATAATAACGACGCTATACCTTGGTCTTGCGATAATAATAGGGCATAATATCCATTATAATAAAATAATTAATATAAATAATCGCTTAATATACGCTAAGGTATCGTTAGGGTAAAATAAAATAAAATATAAATAAAAGTTAGGTAATATTATATTTAATTAATTATTTAAATTAATTAAAATAAAATTAAGATTATAAGTTAATATTATATTAAGGAAATACTGGAAAAAAGGTAATGAAAAATAGGTAATAATTTAGCGAAGGGTTATATTTTATTTACCCATAAAAAGGTATATATTATTATAAAAACGTATAATTATAATAACCGAGCCTTTAAGGTTATATATACCATTATATATATAATACGCTATTATATACGGTAATCACGCCTATACTTATACTTTCCATATTAATATAAGCATTTTATACCCACCATATAACTTACAACGCTTTTAGGCCGCAATGGCGGCTAAGGATATCCGCCCTAAAAGGAAGAATAATTATAAGGAACGTCGACCTACCCGGGACTTACCCGGGACTGGTACGGAAAACCTTCCTGGGATAGAACGCTAAGGATCTTTTAACGTAATATAAGCGATCCCCCCGGGAGACGCAAAAATAAAGGAATTCGGCTCCTTTTTTTCTTCTTAAAAATAAGCTTTTAAGAAGACTGGCTACAATATACTCATTGCCATCCCATCTATTCTAGCCTCTTGCACCTTGCCTGACCTTCCCACAGGGTAAACCTGTGAACCCCATTACATTAATTTATATTTAATTTTAACCCGGAATGGTTTTTATTTTACCTTATTATTATTAAATATCGCCGGCCAGGGAAGCTGCCTCCGTTACGGATTTATTACGATTAACGGGTTATAATTTATTATGGCCGGCGGCGCCTAATGCGCCGCCAAAATCCGGGTATTAAGGGCCGAAAGCATTTAAATTAGGCGTCTTTTTATATTATTTAAATCGGCCGCGGATTTATTATTAACCGTTACGAATACCCGGGCTATCCTTTGGTAAATAAATAGCGTTACCAATTTGGGAAGGGCCTAGTATACCTATCCGCCGACGGGCGCCTAATTATTCTCGTTTGGGTTATTATTTATAATAACGGCGCTATAAAATAAATGCGGGATAAAATATGGTAAGGGATTATTTAAAAATCGAATATATGTAAAGGGCTGAAATTATATTAAGGAATAATAATAAGTATTATAATGCTATATATATTCGATTTACGGAGAGGAAAAAGGGAGAAGAGAAAAAGGGCTCGGAAAGGGGGAATGATTTATGGAGAGCTTCTTATACGTATCGGTCTCGCGGCTAGTCCGCTATATGTATGTTGTGATATAGGTGGGCCTATAACAGAGATCGACATATATAAATCAACCCCAAAGACGTTTAAAATATATAAAATAACCTTTTCCCGAGGAAATATGGGCCCTTAATATCTATACAGCTATCTTTGGAGGTTTTTAAGAAGAAGGACGATATAATTTTCTATACGATTTATTGCGGCGCTGGGAATAAGATCGATTTGGTGTTTTGGACTTATTTTTAATGTGTTGCTCGATAGAAAAAAAGCCCAAAAATCCTCTTGTTTAATTATATATATAAGGTTAATCGATTTAACCTTCCACTTCTTTAAATTACTGGCATTATAGCCCTCCATATAACCTATATAGTTGGTTATTGCCTTATTAATTCATAGGACCAGGAGGGGTTAATCTTTCCCCTTTAACAACTTAAGATTTTTGCCGAATGGAAGAATATTCCCCTTCCTCAGGTCATCCTCTCCGATTTTAGCCTGGCATTTAAAAACGCAGCAAACGAGGTTATTCCCGATGTGTAATAATAGTTATGCCTTTGGCACGTCCTTGAAAACGTTTAGCATTACCCCCGTACCCATTGGGACGGTCTTATTAAGCCGGAGGACCCTGGTAATAATAAGGTATAAGAGGAGGCACGACATATAAGAATTAACGCGATTATGGTGGGCGAAGACCCCCTGCTTGCGCGGCCGGGCGATCGCCGTTTCCCAGAGACCCCAGACGGTATTTTATAGGCATAATATTATAGCGGGGAGTAGGTCTGATAGCCTCGCTGCATGGTCGGTGTTTAAAACCAAGCTATTTGGTTTGGTTAAACCTCCAGTGATTTATTTAAAATGGCAACGCTCCAGAAAATATTAAATAATCCTATATAGGATTATTCCCAAATAATAATATAGTATTTGAGGGAAAATATAATATATTAAATAAAAATTATATTTTTGTTATAGGCCCACCCATATCATAACGGACATACAGCGGGCTAGCCGCGGGTCCGACACGTATAAAAAGCTATCCATAAATCGTTCCCCCCATCCCAAGCCTTCCCTCCCTTTTTCCCTTTTTCTCCTCCGTAAATCGAATATATATATTATTATAATACTTATTATTACTTTTTAATATAACCTTAGCCCTTTATATATATTCGATTTTTAGGTAATTCCTTACCATATTTTATCCCGCATTTATTCCGTAACGCCTTTATTATAAATAATAATCCGAACGAAAATAATTAAACTTCCGCCGGCGGATAAGTATAATAAACCCTCCTTAAAGCGGTAACGTTATTTATTTACCAGAAAATAGCCCGGGTATTTGCGGCCGTTAATAATAAATCCGCCGCCGAGCTAAATAATATGGAAAAACGTTTAATTTAAATATTTGCGGTCCTTAATACCCGGATCTCGGCGGTGTATTAAGCATTACCTGCCCTAATAAATTATAACCCGCCGATCGTAATAATCCCGTAATAAAGATAATTCCCCTGGCCGGCAAAGTTCGATAATAATAAGGCAAAATGGAAAGTATTCCGGGTCGAAATCGAATATAAACTAATCCTGGACCAAAATCTTATTAAAGGTAATACGTTTTTATAGTATAATATTAATACCTGCCTAAAGGATAAGCCAAAAGCCTTTATTATAATATTTTACGGTAAAGGTAAATCGATGGGCTGGAATTCCGCGCGATTTATTATATATTTAAAAACGGTATTCGGGGACCCTAATAATCGTAAACGAGCGGTAAAAAAGCTCCACTTTTTATATTAAGGGGAAAGGTAATTGTTTTTAGCCTTTTACTCCCGATTTAAATAATTCCTGGTAAATATAAGGGGCGCCGTATAGGATAATTTTATTAAATTTATATTATTAAATAAAATAATACACCAGCGCCTTTACCTAATATTAATATTGGTTTATTTTTTTTAATTTTTATTAAAAATAGATTTATATAATTATTAATATTATGTTTCGCCTGGATTCGGTACTGGGTAAAAAAGGAAGCAGCGTATTAATAATATATTAATTACGTTTTTAAAAGAATCCGGATACCCCAATATCGGGGATAAATGCCACGAGTTTTAAATTAAAAAACGAGCCACGCCGCGCTAAATAAATAGCCGTAGTTAAAATAGAGCGCCGGCGTAAAAAAGGCTAATATATTCGGTGTGGATTTAATAATTATTTTATTTTAAAATATAAGCTAGCCCCGGCCAAGTTAGCCAAAAAGGTCCGGATAAATATTATGGGCATAATACCTTACCCGGGAATATTAAGCAAAAACGAGGGGAAAGATAAGTTAAAAGGGTAACTCCTGGGCGCAGGCGTGCCTAGGAGCCGTTAATGCGAAGCGAAATAATAAAAGGGATAAAACGGATAAACGGTACCCCTTTTTTAATAAACGTTTATTTAAATAGGATTTATTTTACCGATGCTTTTATTAATAACGGGTGCCTATATTACGGCGCGATTTATAATTCCTTTATTATTAAACTCCGCCTTTTATATATTCCGGTACCCGCCAGGGTATTAATATACGTATTCGTATTGCCCGCATAATAAAAAGCTATAATAATAAAGGCGGTATATATAAATATTAATATTAACGGGTATTTTTAACGTTATTTTTATTATCCCGTTCCGAATTTTTTATATTTAATAATATTGGGTAAGCCATAATATAAAAAGGAAGCGGTTATATATAAAGCGGTAAAAAAGCGGATTTATATTAATAGGGCGAACCTTTCCGTAAGGGAGAAAAGATCGAGGGGCGTCGTTTTAGCGAATATATAATTAATTAATATTACCTTTTTACGTATTATAATATATAAAATAAAAGCGAGTAATTTAATATTATTCGCGATATTTTTATATAATATTAACGAATAATTAAAGGTATTAATGGTTAAGCCATTCCGGCCACCCGATAAATTAAAAGGGCTGGAAAATATATTCGAACCCGATAAAAAATAAGCGTTATTATTTTACCGCGGTTTTATAAACCACGCAATAAAGTTAATAAAAAATGCCGAAAAAAAGGACCCGTAAATATTATAAGGTGCGATTTACGGTATATCGAGGGAAAAATTACTGGTTTTATAAAAGACCTTAACGGAGTTATTTAATAAGGATTATATAAGGGCCAGCAGCTTTTCCGTACGCGCCCCGGTACTTTTTATTAAAAAGCCGGGGGGCGGGTTACGTTTTTATTATAATTATAAGGGGTTAAATACGATTATACACCAGGACTATTATCCTTTACCGTTTATTTATAAAATATTACGGACCCTGGTTAAGGCGTATTAATTTACCAAGGTAAATATTAAAGCCGTCTATTATAAACTGCGCGTTCGCCACGGGAATAAGTGGAAAATAATATTTAAAACTCGTTTCGATTTATATAAATAAATAATAATCCCGTTCGGCCTTAACGGCGCGGGAGTATTATTCCAGTAATATATTAATAATATATTATATAAGTTTTTCGACGTATTTTATACGGCATATATAAATAATATACTGGTTTATTTAAACGGTATAAAGCGAAATTATATATTAAAGGTCCGCCAAATTATAAAAAAATTCCGTAATATAGGTTTTCGATTAAACCCAGCCAAGTGCGTTTTCGCAGCGAAAAAAATAATATACCTTAGGTTTATTATAATAATAAGAGAAAAAATACGCGCCGATCCGGAGAAATTGCGGGCCATATATAAATAGGAGAAGCCTATAATTATAAAAGGCGTCCGCGGCTTTTTAGGTTTCGTTAATTTTTATAAGGAATTTATCGATTAATTTTTTAATTTAAAATTCCCGCTTTCCGCTTTTTTTAAAAAGGGAAAAGGGTTTTATTGGCGCCTTATTAAATTTAAAATATTTTAACGATTAAAAAGGGTATTTATGGCCCCCCCGGTATTAATATAATTCGACCCGGCGGCGGAAACGGTTTTAAAAGCTAATAATTCGGGGTGGGTAATAGGCTTTTACCTTTTTTAATAAAGCGAAGCGGGAACATTACGCCCCGTGGTTTTTTTCTCCTAATAATTAATACCCGCCGAATATAATTATAATATTTATAATAAGGAATTTTTGGCCATAATAAAAAGTATAAAGGTATGGGATACGGAACTCCGTAATATAACCGGCGTATTCCGGGTACATTTGGATTATAATAATTTACGGTATTTTATAATTAAAAAATATTTATTAAAATACCAGGTTTATTATTAAAAGTAAATATATCGGTACCGTTTTAAATTAAAGTTTTACCCCGGCCGATTATTCCTAATACTTGATGTATTATTACGCCGGGATTAGAATATACCGAAGGGGAAAGGAAATAAGCGCCTTACCGGCCGCAGTTTTTAATTAGTCCAAAATAATTGGCTGCCGGCGGCCATATATAATATAAGGGCCCTCCCGAGCCCATTATTTAAGGACGCCGAGCTTTAGGAATTATGGTCCGTAATAATATAATATAATAATTAATATAAGATTATACGAAAAGTAATTAAAAAAGGGGAATAAATATTTCCCCCGAATATAAAAACGAAGGTTTTTATTATGGAATATTCCCTTAAATTTAAGGGATACCTGCGCTTTAAGGACCGGCGCTAAATACCAGCGTAGGAATAATTATAAACCGCCCTTATTTAACGGGTTTATAATTTTATAATTACCGGCCACCCGGAATATAATAAAATAATAAATATCCGGTACTTCCACGCAGGAAGTAAGGTGTGGGAATACGTAGTATCCGCCACACATATCGTGAAAAT
>JAKWBI020001100.1:0-11033 GCA_022664585.2 Zalerion maritima | reverse complement strand
CCTGTTGCCCCTGTGGCCCGTAAATTGGTCCTTTTTTTGGCGTATCCCATTTTGGTGCTTTCCGGTGGTGCCTTTGGTGGTTTTCATATCGCGTGGGTTTTCCCCCCCCCCCCCCCCCCCCCGCTTTTTTATCATCCCAACTTTCTTGTTGTTTGTTGTTAGTGACTAGTGAATACAGACCTAACACATCGCTTCTCTCTCTTTAGGTTGATGGGTCAAGATGGAATCTACCTCCAAGTCGTGTCTAAGGATCCTCATGAACCCCAGCAGAAAAACGCCAAGAGGGTTTTCGACCTACTGAACAAAGGAAAGCATTGGGTTCTTGTCACCTTGCTTCTGTCCAATGTCATCGTCAACGAATCGCTTCCCGTCGTCCTCGACCGCTGTCTTGGTGGAGGTGTTGCTGCCGTCGTTGGTTCTACGGTCCTCATTGGTATGTTATTATACTGCTTCCTGGGCTGGGTCCAATTTATTGTCTAACACTTTGGATGTGGATAGTCATCTTCGGCGAAATCCTCCCCCAGTCCGTTTGCGTCCGCTATGGCTTGCAGATTGGCGGCTATATGTCCAAGCCTGTTCTGCTGCTCATGTACCTCATGGCCCCTATCGCTTGGCCGACTGCGAAACTCCTCGACTGGATTCTGGGCGAAGATCACGGCACTGTATACAAGAAGAGTGGCCTAAAGACACTCGTAACCCTACATAAATCACTTGGCGATGTCTCCGAACGCTTGAACCAGGACGAGGTCACCATCATTAGCGCTGTTCTAGACTTGAAGGCAAAGCCAGTCGGGGCTGTCATGACTCCGATGGAAGACGTTTTCACCTTGGCTGAAGATTCTATCCTTGACGAGAAGACCATGCACAGGATCCTAACGGCTGGCTACTCGCGCATTCCCATCCACCAACCGGGCAACCCGTCCAACTTTGTGGGTATGCTGCTTGTGAGAATTCTCATCACGTATGACCCTGAGGATTGCAAGCGTGTTAGTGACTTTGCGCTTGCCACACTCCCTGAGACACGCCCCGAAACATCCTGTCTCGATATTCTAAACTTCTTCCAGGAGGGCAAGAGCCATATGGTGCTAGTGTCGGAGAACCCCGCCCATGACAACGGTGCCCTTGGTGTTGTAACCTTGGAGGATGTCATCGAGGAACTGATTGGAGAGTGAGCTTGCTCTACTAGATATAATTGCGACATCAGTCTTGCTAACTTACGCTCAGGGAAATCATTGACGAATCCGATGTGTATATCGATATTCACAAGGCCATTCGACGTCTCACGCCGGCTCCCAAGGCCCGTCCGAACAAACGCGAGAGTATCGACCAGCATCCGTTTGGATCTTTTGCTATCGACGAAACAATCCCCGAATATGCCCACCCACGCGCCGGATCGGTTAGCGCGCAGTCTGACGTAGCATTTGGAGGCAGTCCCCCGAAGATGACCACCTTCATCATGCGACGAAGCAGTGCCGGTGCGGATGGACGGATGATTCAAACAGCCGTCCCACTTCGCAAGAATTTTGACGAAATCAAGGATCACCTGAAGCACTTGGGACCCAGCAACCCCGCGACAAACCCGAAGAGCACCAAGTACTCGGCTGTCAAGATCAAGCACGCCAGCCACCCAACTGGCTTAAACCCGAGGATGGGCCAGCCAAGGTCAATGTCATCAATGGCGGCTCCTGGAAAAATTGTTGAAAGCGTACCTATTCCAGACGGTGAATATGATTCAGTACACGCAGATGATGACGAGACTACAGCTCTGCTGGGTGCCGCTGCTGCCACTACTAGGCCTCTTATCGCCCCTAAGGATGGCGTGCTGGCCGTACGGCAGAGCTACGGCAGCGTCTTGAATGGGAGCGAAGCTCAGGGTCGCCTGGCTGAGACGATGGCGCCGACGATTATCGTAGATTCTAGCAGCCCGAGGAGCTATCCGCCCACCACAACCCAACTACCGCAACAATCGCCGCAGCCGCAAAAAACAAGTTATGAGCAGGAAGACCACGCGACGCAGACCATTGCTGGAGGAAGTGGGGAGAATTCGCCCACAGTCACCACGCCTCCGCACTGGAAAGGAGGAGAAAGCACGGATGATAGCATTGCTAGTCTTCCTAGTCAGCACAGCCATCAGTCCCAGCACAGCCACCGCCGCCACGACAGCACAAGGAGACGGTTTGTGAGGAGTGGGAGTATCACGGAGAATGTGGTTGAGGCTGGAGGGGTGAGGAAGATGGTTCTCGGCGTGGAACCGAATTCTGACGACGGTGCTCTTAGTCCCGGTTATGGCGAAGGGTCTGGGCTTCTTGAGGGTAGTGGTGGTGCGACGGGGGATAAGAGCTCTAGGAGGCATCATAGCCGGGCGAATAGTATTTTGAGTTCGATTATTGGGAGGGGGAAGAGCAGTGGGTCTGACCATGATGGGCACAGTGAAGGAGAGCATGATGATGGAGATGAGGAGCAGGGAGACGAAAATCATGGTGGCGCGGGTCCGAGTGCGGGTGGTGGTGCGGGACATGGACATAGGAAAACTAGTCATGGGAGTGGGCATAAGAAGAAGAATAGGCGGAAGAAGAGGAAGGGTGGGAAGTAGGATGGCTCGACCTGACTGAACCTTATCTATTTCCTGGGGCTGTACGGGGGTGATGATGGTGCATGGTATTTGGGCAGGGTGCTGGTGTTATAGAGATAGGGAATAAGGATGGAGATGGAGATGGGATAAACGACGCGCATATCCTAAAGGTGGAGGGCATGAAGGATAAGCCGCGGCAAGTCTAGTTGGGGGTTTCTAACAACCACATTCGTTCTTACAGTGGGCAGGGGTCTACGTGTCCAGGGGACAGACATGCTTTGGAAGGGAATGGGTGAAGGGTCGACGAAGTGTTTTGCATATTAACGAACGGGGATGGATGGGAGCATACAAGGATGCATTAAACCGGATTAATACTCATTATTACATCTACGTATTTCTATTCCTAGTACTGTATACTACTAGCAACTATAACTTGGTCTCTTTCTCTCTTGTTTCTAAGGGTTCGAAACTTCCGATACTGCACTTACTATTGGCAAAAAGCAGTAATGCATTATTATCTTTGAGGTATTTAGAGGAGGTATTGGCAAATTGTATGAATTGGTGCTCCTGTTGGATGGATTGAATGAAGGTGACTCGCGTTTGACGTGATTGTTTCACGGACGATATCTATATCTAGTGGATTTATCTCATGCTCCCGTCTGGCTTGTATGTGAGAGCCTAACTGCGTGAAAACTTCTTCCTCTTTTCCCCATGCATGCAATATTTCTAATGCCTTTCAAAACCATGCCCATGTCTCTATTTTAATCTTAATCATACCAAATAGCATTCATGCCGAATCCCGGCTCCTGAATCCTGCACCTCGCAACCCTGTGCAGGAACTCCTCGTGCCACCTGTAAATCTCCACCCATCCCTCCTGGTCATCCGTGATGGCGAGCCACTCGTCGGACCAGGGGCAGGGGCTCACCGCGTTGCTGTGCCCGCCGCTGGTGGGCGTGGGAATCAGGTGCAGCTGCTTCTCTATGCTCCCGCACTTGCGAAGCTTGAACACGGCGACGTAGCCCGTAAGTTCGAAGGAGTTGGCGCGGGATGAGGCAAAGAGGTATTTCCCCGAATACGACACGGCGCACACGTCCGCGCGGTACATTTTCCCTTTTCCCCCACCGGGGATTCCGGGCGGAATCAAGGGGTAAGAGTGGCGTGTGTATACCGGTAGGTGCGTTGAGGGGTCGATAGTGTATTCGCAGAGGCGGTTTCCTGCTTCCATTAGGGCGTATAGGTAGTTTCCCGTGGGGTGCATGGCTACCCATCGCGGGTGGTCTAGTTCATCCGGGGCGTGTTGGGAGCCTACTAGCTCGAGCTCCCCGGTTTCGTTCGATATCTTTTTGTGCGTCCAGAGCTTGTTCGCTGTGAGGTCGGCGGAGTAGATGTATTCCTCCTTGGGGTCGAATACTGCGCCGTGGATCCCGCTGTCTTTGTCCAAGGGGCAGTGTTGCACCGCCTTAGTGAGTGAGCCCGTGGATGGGTCGACGGTGAAGACAGAGAGGGCGTCGGCGTGTGGCTTGTAGAAGGGGTTGCAGTAGACGGAGTATGGGGGATTGGAAGCGGCGAGGAGGAAGATGGCGCGGGTGGTTGTGTTATCCAGGGGGGCGGATTTGTTGTGCGTCATCTCGTGGGAGGCGACGTGGGTGATTGATGTGGGTGAGGAGACAGCGAACGAAGACCATTTTTTCATGGCCGAGCCGTAGATATTTTTGCGGGCATGCTAGATAGTCCGCGATGTTAGTGAGGCTGGCTACCTTTTTCCTTTCTTTAAATAGTTCTAAAGATGATTTCTAGTGTTGAGCAAGCGAGCAAATGTACTTAGGCCATCCATACGAGTTGGCAACCCGAAATGTCTCTTCTTAGAAGATTCATGATGGCTTCCGTTTCCAAGTTGGCGAGTTGAGAGCTACCATTTCATGCTATTCATTCATATCCCCCAGGTTGGATACTGTGAAATCATGGGCAGCGCGAAATGGTCAGGCTCATATCGTGCTCAAACACACAGCTTGATCCTAGCCTTTCTGCTCAATACAGTAAATGATTCAGGAAATTTTCCGTCGCCATTGCCATCCTTGCTCGTAATCTAGCGCACTCCCTAAAAGCGAAGGAGAGTTCTACCCCTAGGATATTGGGAGGAATTAAGTGAGGGAAGAGACCATCAGCTCACATCGAATGACATCCATGATATTGGCTCGTCCAGGGGAATCTCAGTTCTCTTGACCATCGTGAGAGTAAGGGCCTCGTCGTCGAACTGGACTGTGAAGATGGCCCCGGGAGGCGTCCACGTCCCGATCATGAGATGATGAAGCCCCATATTTCTCGCCTTTTCTCGCTTTCGCTTTGTATATCGTTGTCGGGGTCGCCGTTGTCGCGAGATCCAACTCTGGTGAGCTCCTCAGATATCAGGTTTCCAGGGGAGTGTCTAGTCGTCCTCGGTGCCGCAGTTGTGGTCAGATCAGATATCGGGGACTGAAACTATGAGTCTTACCCGTCCCGGGTGTAATAAATGAGCCGGCAAAGCAGCACGGGTAGGTTACTTTGGACTTTCGAAGGAGAGTCTGGATGATCTAGTGAAGCCGATCGTAAGGGTAATACGTTCGGGATCGGAGCGCCGCGGTAACGAGGTTGGTTGGAGGACACTGCCACCTGCATCCACCTGCTTAAACCGGAGACCCGATGAGATTAGGTGGTCTAGGAACTTGCCGACACTTCTCTAAGACGAAGTAGAAAAAGAAAGATCGGATTGGATATTAGAAAATCTGCAAATGACCCTGAACTGAGCGGCAGGAGGAGGGGATGGTTGAAATATGGCCTGATTCCCGGCTACAGGTGTATGTGTTGGGGAAGTGAGAAATGCGAATTATGAGAGTGGGCTAGGGAAGTTTTCGGGTCTCCGTAAATATTGCCAATATTGAAGTACAGGTATGTACGTCCGTTTTGAATGCTACAGATCTAGCATTTGCAGATCGTGGTTTCCCAATGGGTCAAAACTGTTCCTCTGGTCGGATTTGGTGAAAGCTGGAAGGTCGCGATGAGGAAAGCGCGAATGGCAACACCGAGAATACAGTACTGACTGGCCTGGCTGTACTTTCCACTACATCATCCTTGGCCTTTAGTGGTGGTGGCCCCTCTTCTTCCTTCCTCATTGTCGGGACTTCCTATATGTGGGATGTGGGGAAGACATTGTTAACGGTTCGGTTCGGGTGCAGTGGCGGCAGATGTTCTCTGAGCTGTAATTGGCCGACATCCCATTCTTTAGCAACACCCCTGCCGAGTATATGCAAGTTGGTCAGGAGGGATCAGGGATATGGTCGCACCTTTCCAACCTTCTACAGGCTACTACGTCTGTACTGTACACGCTGCCAGTACGGTGGGAAAGTGGGGGAGGTGCCAGCTTCCGGCTAAACACAAAGCCGCCATTGGTTCGTGGCGTTTTCTTGGTCCTTCTGGATCTTTTTTTTTCTGGGTCCCGCGTTCCTGCTGGCATCCATCCATGCCATGTACTGTATGTCTCGCGAGATGCACCAAACCCCCGAGATATGATTCTAAGTACGGCATGCATGCATGGTTCGTACCTTCGGCTTTTCGATTACAAGCGCGAGCGCCCGAGCCAAGACCGGTGCCCCATACTTGCCATCGGTCTTGCCTCGACGAGCGACCATCGGTTCCCGTCTTAGACTCCCAAATGGAGACTCCCAAATGGCTATCTGTAGCCCGGGAATAAGAGCCTCGTTCAGCTCGTGCTCGTGGCCATGCTCGTGCTTTCATCCCGGGAGTCTGCTGAAGCCTGTACATGGAAGAAGCTGCCGCATCAAGCATCCGGATCATGGTCTACAAGATTTGGAATCCACAACCCTGAAGCCATTCGACTTCGTGAACCGAGTCTTTGCTTGACAGGCAAGACAGACCGGGTCAAGGCAGCTTGAAGCGTTGAGACACTGGGCGAATGATATCCCGCCCAATTCGGACGTCATCAGTAATTCGCCATCCCGGCCTAGTGGATGGGAATGCGTTTGGTATGAATCTTCTCTGTGCTTGCTGGATCACATCCTCTGGCGGTCACCATGACACTAAAGCTTTACCGTTCAAGCCGCCGTTGTACACGTACAGTACTAAGCACGATGGGTGGATGGGCAATGGCATAAACCCACACACCCGCAAGTACGGTTAATGACTCTCACTCGCGCTATCTTAGAGGCAAAGCGGCTCTTTGCTTGCCCTCCCCTTCTCTGCCGTGTCGACAATCCGATCCAGCCCTCCACCCAAAATAATCGCCATCCCACGGCGGGGTAGCACGAACTCTTGGCTGTTCCTGCCGAATTGGTACACATTTACAATCACATATCTTTCACCTACAACCCCGACCAGACGCCCAAAATGTATAAAGACACCATCCGTCGCACCTCTAGATAACCCGTTTTGTTTCTATACATCCTCATCTGCATCTTCTCCCATCTACATCATCTCGCCTTATTGGTTATCGCCTTTACTGTCCTCTGCTTGAATTGCACAACACCATAAAAGTTACAAACAAACACACCCACACACAACCCGTCGCCATGTCTGCTAGCCACCGCTTCGACCCGGGTTTCACCCAAAATGTCATCGACACCATGGGCCCCAAGATGAACCCTCGCCACCGTGTCGTTCTCAGCTCCCTCATCCGCCACCTCCACGACTTTTCCCGCGAGGTCGAGCTCACCATCGACGAGTGGATGCTGGGCCAGGATTTTGTCAACGCTGTCGGCCAGATCTACACTCCCCAGCGCAATGAGGCCCACCGCATCAGCGACATCATTGGTCTCGAATCGTGAGTTTAGTTCTTTTCTCCTCCGCATCCGGTGGACCAAGCCAGTTCATGTAACGTATAACTAACATATGTTTCCTCTCAGCCTCGTCGATGAGATCGCCCACAAGATTATCTCGGAAACCGACACCGATCCCACCAGCTCCTCCATCCTAGGCCCATTCTGGTCTCCCCACGCTCCCTTCCGTCCTCTCGGCGGCAACATCATCCAGAACCCTAACCCCGATGGAAAGATTTGCAAGATGCACGGTGTCATCTCTGACCTCCTCACCGGAAAGCCCATCCCCGGCGCCGTCTTCGACATTTGGCAAGCATCTGCCAACGGCAAGTACGACTTCCAGGATCCCGAGAACCAGGAGCCCAACAACCTGCGCGGCAAGTTCAAGGCCAACGAGAAGGGAGAATACTACTTCTACTGCTACCACCCCACCGCCTACTCTCTTCCCACCGACGGCCCCAGCTGGCAGCTCCTCCAGGCCATGGACCGCCACCCCATGCGCCCCGCCCATCTGCACATCATGGTGACCCATCCCGAGTACTCGGGCTGTACCACCCAGCTCTACCCCAAAGACGACCCCTGGCTGAAGACTGACACCGTCTTCGCCGTCAAGCCCGACCTGGTTGTCGACTTCAAGCCCCTCCAGGGCGACGACAAGGCCACCCTCGAGCTCGAGTATAACGTTATTCTCGCTCCCAAGGGATACAAGGGCAAGCAGATTTAAGTTTTCTCTTTTCCCTAAGAAAGGAAAGAAAATCTGACCTCGTGCCTTTTCTCCGAATATAGGCAAGCAATTTCCTGACGAGTCTCCTTCCTCCAAGCTGTGAAAAAGACTATGTAGGGAAGTCGATTTGGCCCGAGGTCGGGCAAGAGAAGATACGAGAGGCGAATGGAGAGAGGGGTGCATTAGATAAGCAGAGAGCTGGTCTACTAGGGGGTTTGTTTCTGGATACCCCCCTACCAACTTCACTTTGCATTGGATGGAACTTTGGGGTTTTTTTTACATCATCTGTACCTAGGCCCCATTTTTCATCCACCGGCGCTTTTGGGATTGAATTGAAATAGTTTTGATATAAATTCTGATTGTTTGGCCCCAGAATTAATTGTATAGTGATTAAGGGAAATGGATGAAGAGCAATCAAACCGCTTAGATCTACCAGACGATACCGGCTAGTTAGAGAGTATATGATCGCTTCCTCCTCACAACCTCACAGCTTTCCTCTCATCCGGTGACTGTTATGCTGCTGAATTTTGATTCCCAACGATTTCTCGTCTTCATATTCCGCCAGTATTTACTTTATTCTAATAAACACCAGCGGTCCATCATTGTCCCTCCACTCATGTACAAAATTTGTGTCTTCATTCACCATTCAAAAGGCCTTCTGTCATTCACATTTTCCACAACAAAGTTATCATAAAATCCTGTCCTAAATATTCTCCGCTCGCCATCCTAACCCACCATGGAGCTACCCCCGGGCACGCACCCGAGACTTGACAATGCAGCCTGTCACATGCCAAAATGCGATGCCACACCACTTCGGACCCTGGAAGTGTTCGTATTTCCTTCCCACTCCCCTAGGGTAGCGGCAAAGATAATGGCTTTTGCACCGGGCCCCCATGGATTTCGGGGATCTCACCCAGACTTTTGTTTAACCCTTGCTCGGGTTTACGCACACAAAGGACCTACTTGGTTCGCTATCCTCCACAAGATGTGGCGATGGAAGCGCGCTCAAAGTGGTGCTTTTTTTCGCTAAAAACCTGGTTATTTCCCCGCAAAGTCGACCTGGTCCCCTGGACCGGGGGGGAGATGGTACGGGGCTGAACCGCATGCAGGTGCAGCGAGCGGCGACTCCAAATCAAACTGCAGCAGGCCCGGTATGCATACGTGTTTTCGGGGACCTCCCTCTTCATCTACCGACTACGTAGTACAGCAGTAGGGGAGAGAGAATGCGACGACATCTCCATCCTTGCGGACGAACGGCACGGACGCACAGTACTGCTACCCAAAGATGCAGGCACCGCGCCGCGATAGCATGGGACAATTGTAATAACTTGCCCGAAGGCAATGCAGTATGTACTGTAATGTTGTCTCGAGGCCGGGGTAGAAAAGATCCCGCCCGCAACCCGAAATGATTTCCAGGTCTGTGGATAGATGGGATTCGGCGCAACTTGAAGTCCACACACTAGCCGTGAGTCCGGCGGAAGAAACAACCCAGCCACCGCCGGCACATCCGGAAGGCAACCTCTAAAACAAATGGCTGACTCCGACGAAAACGCCGCAGTCGAACTTGGACTATTAAACTGAGAGAGCCCGAATGGACTAATGGTATGGAAACAACAGATGTACGGGCTAGACGACCAAACGACTTTCTTACCTGGGCGTTCCTGGGATACGTGTACAGTACATCTTTAATCGGAATCCCTGGCACACGCCACACTGCCGCATTCTCTCCATCACTGTGCTCACACTAATAGGTTGGATCAAAGCCTTTTCCGGAGTGGCTGTTTTATGTACTGTACGCGCACCATGATCCAGGCCCATGGCCGCTATTTTGACCCTTCTTTGCCCTTCGAGTTGCAGCCTGTCCATGCATAAAAACTACGTCTCGAGCTATATGTGCTGTAGGTAAAATATCGGCGTGATCTATGCAGATACTACTTGCAACTCAAACGGGCATAGTATGTATTTATTTATATATATATATATATATATATACCCCGTGCTATTTGCTCTACATACTTACAGTAATTTTCCATTTCCGGAACACGGATGAAATGTCTCGGAAAAACATGGAGCAGCCTTCCCAGAATGGAAGACGGGCGATCCGACCTGGAGACGCACGCGCGCGAGCCTCGGCTGATTTATCGCATTGGGCAGGCGCGTCTGCAGACTAGCGAGGCGAGAGAGGGGTGGTCGTGGTCGTCCATGATTTCTTTTCTTTTTGCATTTCGGTTTGTAATTCGATCGATCCCCTCATGCTGGCTGGCGCTTGCGACTTTTTTTTTTTTTTTTTTTTTTTTTTTTTTAATAAATACTGTTATTTTCCCAGTTAACTTTTTTCTTGCTTTTTCCTGCTTTGCCCTCGAGTGCCGTCGTTTCGATCCCGCCGATCCCCTTTCCATCTCGTCTCTTTTCCGTGGCGCCGGTGAAACATTTCCCTTTTCAGGTGTACTCTCGGGCTGTTTGTTCCTGGACGCCAATCGCAAGAGCCCAGGACAATTCAAGCCTACAGTACATAATCTAGCCGGCAGCGGGTTGTCGAAAACCACCAGATAAGAGCGTGTACGGCACCTAGTTTTTTTTTTTTTTTTTTTGCTCAACTTTCTAGAACACGATATCGTTGCGACTGAAGAAACCACACGGGATTCTGGCGAGATTTATTGTTATCATTATATATATATATATATATATATATATATACTTCTGCTGCTGTAAAGTTTATTCTTTCGTTCCGCGAAAGAGTAAGCACGGGTAAGGCGAGTCCGAGCACGACCAGCGATCACCCGTCTCGCCGGCAGCCTGGGCCGCACTGCATCATCAATCATCATCACGCCTCTTCCCGAGCCCCCGGCCCCCGCGCGGGGGGGGGGGGGGGGGGGGGGGGGGGGGGGGGGGGGGGGGGGGGGGGGGGGGGGGGGGGGGGGGGGGGGG